>NQII01001688.1:121910-229851 GCA_002778355.1 Clitarchus hookeri
CCATCTTACAGACGAAGCCCATCACACAATGTCACATTAACACAAAATGATCAATAATATAGTATTGGAACATAAATTAGATGGTATGTGAGTTTTTGAAAATTCTGCGAATTTATTTTATATATGGCATTTCTGTAAAATTACATTTTTAGTAGCATACAACTTTGACACGCTCATACCATGTCACTTCAACAGGAATTTTGGAATCACCATTTGCCGGTCATGTTATGACTGGCACAGCACAAGGCTCACACTGTGTGCCATGGTTATTCTGTTTGGTGGTTTCATGAGCACGCAGAGTTTATGTAGGTATTTCTGGATTATGGCAGTAGTAGTGAGACAGTGGGCTGCAATTGCAAGGGAGAGGAGGAATTATTTCATACTGGATGATCCTTTTGTCAATATATCAGTGATCATCTTATCAGCTAGCAAAGTGATGAAGCTTTCCGCATTGATGTGGTGGTGAACATGTGTGTTTCATCCTGTTGTGAAGTTGTGCTCCTTGGTTGTATATAAGCAGGACAATCACGTTTTTTGCTGTAGCAATTCAATTAGAACCCTTGATGTAAAAATGTAGCATTTCGTAGTTGAGCCTTATAGTCTTCTTCCATGCTTGATAAAAATTTTTTTCCATTGCTTCTTCAATTCCCACAAAATAGTAGTCACCCATTAGCATCTTTTCCAGATGTCATGAACAAAAGACAGTGGTTAAAGATGTCCTCTGGAGAAGTCCATAACATCCAGTAATACACATTGTATTTTTTTTTTAATTGGCTATGTACACAGACATTACTTGCGAAGGTTAACCTTGTGCATAGAGTCAGATATATAAGTAAATTCATCAGACACTGATATGATAAATCTTAAGAATTTGTTTTCTGGTAGTAACACAGACTTTGATAATTGTGATCTGTTGGAAAATTCATTAAAATAATTTGTTAAGTTGGTAACATATTTGTGAACTTCTGCTGTAGTTGTCAATATGGTGCCACAGTGATGTTTATGTATAAAGTGTGGTAAAATGAAGTTTGGGTGAAATGCAACCTTTGCCTTTTGTTTTGTTTTATATAACCAACAGGTTATGGGCCCAGATACGTGGTCTAGCATTGTGCTAAAGACAGTCGGGAAGTAATATGTGACAGTTTATGTTCACTGCAGGAAAATATGGCGGTACAAATTGTAAGTGTGTTGGTGGACATTTTTGAGTGCATGGTTTAGAACAATTGGTCAAGTTTAGAAGAAATATGTTCGTATTGAAATGTTAAATTTAATGAAACTGAAAGTGATTATTGATTGTAATATATTCAATAATGGAGTAATGTACTATACCCATTTAATTGTTTGATCTATAAGAAATATTAGTAAAGTAATTTTCTCTGTCACAAATAAATAATTGTGTGTGTGTGTGTGTATATATATATATAAATCTGCCAAAGAACTTTCTTTTATTGAATTATATTCCTTGTGGTAGATTTGTAGAAGTGTTCCTCTGATTTAACTTTTACAAATAATTATACCTCTAAGAAATTTTTTCAAACCACAGTTGTGGTTAATGATTTGTGCCACAGTTTTCACAGCACGCAATTAATGTTAATTTCTTAACGTAACAAATGGTAGCAGTTTATCGTTTCCAGTAGTGGTACAAACAACAATAACTTTTTATTCACCCTAACAATTATGCTCAAAATATTTCTCCCTTGAATACATTGTTTCCATTACATCCTGTTTCCATTACATCCTGACACCATACCTCCGTAGCTACTCTCCGTAACTGCAAATGACAATAATTCCCGACACTACAACCTCCACGACCATCTCTTTCACAAACAAGTTCATTGCTATTTCCCTAACAAATTAATTAATATTCTATTGACTGAAAGACTATGCAACTTAACTTTACCGTAGCTAAATCAAAACGCTTATAAAATACATCAGGTCTTTCTCTCTGCATATTTATAAGACTCGTAGTTCTCTCCACAAATAATCTTCATCAGAGTTCTCCCGCTTGTGTTTTTCTCACACAACAGATCCTTCACCTCGTCTTAACATAAATTCTCACATCGTCCACGCACTTTCTACCGTCTCCTCCTTATAATAAATATATGAGACCTAGCAATTACTTATAATAATTAACTGTTAACTGGTTGCGAGCCACATCTCAACAGCCTATCTACACCTGCTATGTCGCCTTTATAAGGCAGGAGTTTACTGCCCTCAAACACGTCTATTCTAGGTACATTCTAACAATACAGGACCACAAATAACCATGTTGACTCGCAGCTCATAATGTATTACAATTCTAGCTATAAAAGCATCAATGAGAGAGCTGGCAGTATTCTCTCTCTTCTCTGTCCTTAACTATTGTGCCTCCATAGGTACCTTGTGAGCTGATAATCACGACCGGACTCGCGGGGGGGGGGCGCTATACTCTTTCCCCCTGCCGTACACCTCGCGTATTAATACATCACTACTCTATTTCTGCGACAACTCGAATTCCCTGAACTACGTGTAAAAATTATAATAAAACTGAAAAACGTAAGTATACCAAGAAGATGCCTGTAATTACAATTATCACATATCTAATATTGGTCAGTTTTAGTACAACTATTGTGTTACTGTAACAGACAGCTGCTTGTATAATCTTGCAGCAAGTCTACCTTGAGAGATACCTTTATTGTTTATACAAATTTAGTAATTCAATTCTAATGTCAATCAGAAAATTTGAAAACCAATCTGAATTCTTACATGAGACGATCCACAATAAACGTAACAAAATCAATATCACCACAAATTGAATTATTAAATTATAGTGAGAGGGAAAGGCCATTTTCCCACACTAGTGTGCTGGGAAAAAACTGTGAAACAGCACCCAGAGGGATTAAACTGCATTAATTAACGGTAGGTACCGGGATACAAAGGAATTAATTTAAGAAATTAGATGGCTGGTGATGTGAAATGGGATTGTCTGCCACCTCCAGCCAATCAGGAGGCGGCTTAGCGAGTTCTTTTCTCGCCAGTAGGGCACTGAGCACTCCTAGTGGCAACAATCAAACCAAACATGTTTCTCAGATTACCAAACTGCTGTCAATATTCCTGCGCCGGTGAAAGGTAGGCACAACAATATTCACAGCAATAGTTAAAATGCATGACCCCTCTGCTTCTCGTCTAGCGCGTCGGAAATTTGGGTAACTCAGTCATGGCATCTACTGCATCATCGCTCTTCCACGTTCACAGCAGTACCTGTATACCAGGTGGAGAGTGGAGCAATAGTAATACCCCGTCCCCACCCTTCAAAATAATCTGTTGGTTTTGTAGTAAGCTCTAACAAGAGCTTGGCGAGACTTTCAGGATCTACCAGTGATGGTGGCTAGCCGCTGACCCAGGATGAAGGTCAATGCCAATGATGCTTCCAAGTTCAGATGCATTCCTTTCTATTCCATTCCTCATGCATCCACAATCAACAGCCTACAGGATCCAGCAGTGAGGTTCACTACACTTTGCCCTGTGGCACCGCAAGATCCCCCTCCCTGCCTTGACCATTGGGCTGCTTCATACTTGATGCGCTTCGCCATTTCATACTGGGCTACCAATTCCCAGATGCCTGTATTGACTGCACTTGCGCACCTGGAAGTTGGTTCACGGACTGGAATTTTAATATTCCCTGCCACCCCAGAGCCTAGGGATCCCCTATTCATCACCTGAAGATGTGCTCAGTTGCGGTTGGTCGCCACACTTATACTGCCATAGTTCCATCCTGCTTGCAGAGCCTCTTGCCTTTGCTGGTCCCAAAAAGTGGGCAGATCCAGGTGAGAGAGCACATATGAACTCAGTGTTCATTTCACAACATTTCAAACTGAGACTAACCATGCTCGTAGGTTTTTATGATGACGCCCACTGCAAACCGCAGCTTTTAACCAATTTTAACTACTTTTTTCTAGTTTTTCGTACTAAATCATACCAATAAGGTGTAATATTATTATAACACACACATGTTATTGCTTGTGAACATATTTAATAGATTTTGACCACAACTTCTTGCATATTGCCATGATTTTTCCATCTTTTTATAGCACTGTGCCTTTGTTATTATTTCCAGCTGTAGCCCAGGCCGCAGAAATTTCATCAAAATTGTCATTGCTCAAAATAGTTTTATCAACCACGTATTTCAAACAAAGAACAGTTTTGCCTGAAAATGCAATAAATCTGAACAAGTTAATTGATGTAGCAAAAATTCCATTAATTTGTAATGAAACTTTTGGCATGCCCTTGTAGCATGATGTGTATCAAATTTTTATGTCTGCATGGCGCTTCTGAACACAAAGAGTGGAAGGTAACGTCTGACATTGAACAAGTTTACATAGCATGAAACACGTACTATGTTTTATATGTCCCCCATTTTTATTTAATTATCAAGATGATAAAGATGATGTTCCAGCAGACAGCANAACAAGTTTACATAGCATGAAACACGTACTATGTTTTATATGTCCCCCATTTTTATTTAATTATCAAGATGATAAACTTTTAATGCAAGACATGATTTGATTGTTTTCCTAACTACTATAATGCTATTACAGCAGACAGTAGGAACTGCATTCCTTCTTTTCTCTCTTTGTTATACACGTCACTTTCCCCATCGGCATGGTGCCATGTCTGTTCATATACACCCACTTCCCCTTCGTGCAGCCTCTTCGTCCACCCTTCCCGCTCCTTCAACATGTCGATGCTCCCGACACGACTAGGCATGTTGAGAACACATTGCCTGATTAACAAACCTCTCAGTATGCTTGCATGCTGATCAAGTGCATACTGGATGTTCAAAATTCATCCTGTATTCAGTGTCATAATTTTCTTTTTGTGACAGTTTAGAACTTTGGGGTCACTTGCATTCAATATTGACTTACAATCAATTGTATATGATAAAACTATTTGAATTTTGTTTAGTTTTGTAAGCGTCTGTCTACACATCCTTCATGAAAAATTAATAAAATGCTATAAATTATTTTTGTTTAAATGTGATAAAATTAAAATTTATTAAATGACTATTAATTTAAAATTTATGCACTGAAACATTTAATGTAATTAATTTTGCAGTGGCTAGGCGGTTAGACTACTCATCTCCCACCAAGGTGAACTGGTTTCAATCCCTGGCCGGCCCCTCCTGGACTTTTGCAAAAGGGAATTGTGCCAGACGACTGCTCTCCTCCCACCAAGGTGAACCGGGTTCAATCCCTGGCCTGGCCACTCCTAAATTTTTGCAAGTGGAAATCATGTCAGATGATGCTGCTGGTCAACGAGTTTTCTTGGGGATCTCTCGTTTCCCCCGCCCCTTGCATTACAGCACTGCTCCATTCTCACATCATTTCACCCTCATCGACTCTCAAGAGTTCGTTGATATGAGCTGTCCAAACCTCTCAACTCAACTTATTTAACTCTACAACAGTGAACATATAACATAATTGAACAAATCTAAAAATATGTGATTCAATTTGAAAAAGATTTGAAATTCGGGAACAATATTTTATTTGACTTGAAATTTGATTCAATTTAAAAAAATGCTGATTCACAGACTTCTATTGGTAATCACATGACAAAGAAAGCAGCAGAGATGGCCAGGAGGTATGCAGATGTGAAATGTAAAACAGTCTTAAAGAAACTTACTTGCTGTATATAAAGTTAACTGGTCAATTGCAAAGTGCAGGCTTTCTGCAAGGCAGCATATTTGTTCCCAACCAGAACTTGCACAGAACTGACTATGATGGCAGGTATGAGCAATAAAGTTAAGTTCTCACAAACTAAAATGTCTAAACACTAGATACTGCATTTAACAACCACAAAGATGTGAGAGAAAAAATACAAATTTAAAAACTTATAAATAACCCTTTTTGCCTTGCCTAGTAAATACAACATAATTTATATAGTTATGGGGAGTTTTATAACGTTATTGTCACAATGCCTGACTGTACACAGGGTCACTATCTGAACACGCTTGACTCGTGGAGGCAGTAAGGGTACCTACTCATGGAATTATGTTAAGATAGGGGAAAAGTATGCTGCTGCTACTTTTTATATTGGGTGTTACAAAATCCTGATCTACTTAGTTGTTGTGCATAGATTAATTCATGCTCATGACAGGGGAAGCCCTGCAAGGTTTACTTCTGAGAGGAGGGGATCTGCAAGATGACACAGCCTGGGCTGGTCCAGAAACAAATGAACCTGATGACAGGAAAATTGATTCACATTTATTATAACAATTATAAGAGAATTAACAAATAGACTAAACAGTTACAATTCACAGTGTTTCCTCTAGAGGTGGGTTGGCCAATTGCATTCAATGCACAGTTTAATTCTCATTGAATAAAATCTAACCCAAAGTACATCAATACGAGAGCTATTACATGCCCAGCAAATAAGCATAATGCACTAGAAAATTAATTTGCCCACTTTGTCAACACAGACTCATATATGATAGTTAATAAAATGTAATGGTAAAACAGTTGATCACTGTAGGATGGTTATCCCTTAGAACATTAACATGCATAAAATTATAACATTTGTACCACCTAAAGGTGGCGTGGAGATCCTTAATGACTTGAGATATAGGGATATGAAAATTACACATATGGGACACTGAGAAAATGAAACAGGATGAGTTTGCGGGAGAGATCATATCAACTAAGTGCATCCATTTGCCTAGAATTCTACACACACAGGCTAATTACTGTAACATCCAAGTGATGGAGAAATAATGTATGAATTTACTTTTTAGCCCCATTATCCTTTGAGTCCCTTCACACAAGGGGAAATTCAATGGGAATTTCGGCTAGCAAATAGTGCCTGCGACAGTTGTTACATTAGCCTAGGGCTTGCCATACAGTCTTTTCTTTTCTGCAGGTGCAATGACAAGGGACTGTTTTATGTTCCATACTCATGGTCATATTTCTGAAGTGCCAATAGAACACACATAGAAATGGAGAAAGGGATATCCATGACCAATTATAGATTCTGATATTAAGTAATAAATTTAATTAACACTCTTCCAAAAAAAACAATTAGAAATGTAGAATACAAGTTTTTGTTACTTTACGAAACTTATTATTACTCAAATTGACAGTGGCGCTAAACTTTGTTACCTTGATGGGGATTGGGGACTGCAACATAAAACAGAATGTACAATAACTTAATTACATATTAAACTTTCTTACACCTTAAATTATTCAGTAAATGTTGTCTCTAACAAAAACTAGTTAAAAGTCACTTATGGTACGGCCCAGTTTGGCCATTACCACTCTATCACTATCAAGCTCCCATGAGCTCCTCCAGACGATGCCCTCAATTTTTTTTCCTCTAAGACTGATGAGCAGTACACGCACACTGCCTACAATAAACAAATCAACAACAACATCCACTGCACATCTCTCGACCATGCCCTGCAGGTGACACCCTAACGCCTACCAGTCACGAGGTACCGAAACATGTGGCCGCCATATCCCCTTGTGAGTCGTGACTCTGTATTAATCATAACCACAGCCTCGTGTAGGAGCATTTCTTCAAACTTTTAATGCAAGCTACAGAGATGTCTGCTATCACAGTTTTAAAATAAAATATACACATTCAATTTTCAAACATGTAAATTGAATTACAACATAAAATAACATGGTAAATTTGAGTTTTTTCATTGATTTGTTTGAAGGTAGATGACAACTTCATGACAATTAATTTTATCTGAAAAGTAAATTTTCTTAGTTACTTAATTTATCAGTGAAATAGTAACATTTCAATTTACATTACATTAATTAAACATTAAGAAAGAATTACTTCTGGTGGTTACTAAAGAGCATAATTCCAGAAATTCAAAATATATTAATGCCATACACAAGATGGTTCCCTATACAAAATAANTTATTTAGGTTGGGGTGGGGGGGAGGGGGATTAAACAAAGAAACTCATCCTGAAATTAAGTTATAAAATGAAGGTCTGACTTTATTCAACCAATCATGCCCTTGGCAGCCTGTGATTTGCTGATTAGCAAATAAAAAGTATGTTTCTCAAAACTCAGTCATATTGGGACAAATGACCATATGACAGCAGCTCAAGCACAACATTGGTGCACTATCACTTCACAACATTGCAACTGATCCCTGGAATCAAACTTAGAACCCTCACCACTTGGTCAGGGTTTAGATGCTGACGGTGGTCTCCATGATGCTAGATTCCATCACCTTTGTTCCATAGTGAGCAGCCAGGCATCCCATGCATGGTGCTTTGTCCATCTGGGTCAGTGGTTCACCAGTTTCTTGTGTGGGTGTCCATGTGTTGGGTTCAAACTTAAAGGGGCAACTACGATGATGACAAAAACACTGCATCAGTTGCATACATTATCAATATACACATGTAACAAATAAGTATAACAATTTTTTGCTTTGCAATATCTAAATGTAAAGTTTTTTTAGTGACCTTTCTTACATCATATTTTTAGGTTGCTCCAGTATAATTTTTTTCCAGTACTCTTACTTCTGCAGATATTACTGCTTTTCTATCTCAGCATTACTGTGCAAGAATACATCTGCATTGGAGATATAGTAAATAGTGGCATGTATTCAACAGATGCTAGGTAAGCTTTGCTTACCCAGCACTATTGCTGGACTGTTTTCAGTTACAAACAGTTCACATTTTTATTTTTCGTGCACATGAATCCTCACTACTTTACAGTACTTTCGACGGGCACACACATCTAAATTTTTTGTCTCCAGACTTTCCTGGGTTTCTGTTTCTTTTATTTCACATTTTCTCTCCGCCTTCTGTCCCGGTTGCCATGTAACGTTAGCGCAGGAAAGGGATCACGTTGCTTCATGTGCCGATAGGGAATTTTCGGCCAAGGTCTGTTGCCGGCACAGCAGCTGACTAGCTGCACACATGTAACATGTAACAATAATGTGAAATATTCTTTGTTTCGTCCTTCACTATCAGAAGATCAATATATTCAGGTTTCTCATTCTTAGTCACGTGTTGGCACCACATTACCTGTAGCATTCAATGAGTACACATTTACAGACACACCAGGTTTGTTCTCAAAGACCCTTATTTGCTGTAGAGGAGTCAGAAAATCTGCTAAAATCAAACATTTCTTCTGCCTCGGCATACCTATTGTCCACACGCTGCAGATTCAATGACTTAAAAAATCCAGTCAACACTGACCACTTGAAGCATTGGTTGTCATAGTTGTAGGAATTGATTACGGCATGTTTGTGTTTGATAAAGTCGGGAAGCTCAACATGTGTCTGTAACTGTTAAGGTTCATTATCTATGTTACGTAGAGGAAGCCCCTTACATATATTCATATACGCCTTTAGACCATCCATCCGTGAAATCGACACCCCACACTTCGAACACGTATGCTTTATTTGGGTAAGGCTCTTTGTACAACCATGCTTCTCATGTTGTCTGGCACTGCTGCTGCAAGCAAAGGTCTTTTCACAGAAGCGACACTTATATTGTTGGAATCGTTCAGCAGAGGTGGTTGGCCATACAGTTGTTGCTGGAACGGTTAGCGATGAAGTTGCCTCAGCTGAAGAATTGGATGGCACTTCTGCAGACTCCGTGTCAAACCAGAAGACACTGGAAATTCCGGTAGACACATAGGCGTTTCAGCTGAAGACACAGATCACATGACCGAAGAAGACAAGACCTTAAGAGGTCGAGGGTGATGCTATTGTAGGCAGCCCGCCCGAAGATGTCAATGGCACTTCTGGTACCACTCCCAAAGAAGTCGATGGCACTACCATAGATCCCATTAGCTTTGGAGTGTCCAAAGGCATTGCAGATGCAGAAGATGTCGACTATAGAAGCTAAATGGGACATTCCAAACCCTTTTGTTGATGTACTGGCAGGCAATCCCCACAAGGTACCGCCTCCTTTATTCATTCCCGTCACCTTCGCATCTGTTTGCCCTACCATCCAACCTTTTTTCTTCCCTCCCTCCACAACTCCAACACCTCTGTACTCCCCCTCCCTCCTCCATACACACTGCTTGTTTCAAAATGAAGACATGTGTGTGTACATCTCCAGGTCCATCTGTATGAACCCCTGCAGGTTTCGCCCTATGTCAGTTTTACCCCAATGCACAAATAGGTTATGTAGCATAAGAAATGTCAAATTTTTAGGATTTCTTTAAGCAAGAAATGCTAGTCCAATGAATAAGGGTAAAAAAATAACAACGAATAAATTATTTTATATATATATATACACAAATTATTATACAGATAAATACATAAATGCCATAACACAAAAACAAATATTTAGTCTCAGTTCATGTTTTTTTTTTTAAAATAAATATTCTTCAGAATCACTGTTGGGGTGGCTGCTTGTCTAGTTGTAGGTGTCTGATTCCCGATCCAAGGATGAGGCACACCATTTGCAAAGCAGTTGTGCATTCCTCCATGCTTGTGTCCAGTCAGGTTCTGTTCTATCGCAGATGTTTTGCTGCTGGTAGTTGTAAAGTTTCGTAAGCTTGTGCAGTGAAGGAGAGCCATACTCAAACTGCACATCAATAATTTTAACTTCGTTTTTTCACAAGTCGTTCAGCCATTTTTTCTGTTCGGACCTCACCACATAAATTGGTCCTTGCGGGTGGTACATTAGAAAGTCGCGCAACATGTTTCTCACTTGTTGGTACGGAATCTTGCCTTTGTCCCACTCTAGTCCGTGGTAGTACTTGGTCAGCCAGTCTTTCATCTTCTTGCTTTTCTTGTCCAACAGTTTTCAAGAACAAGGGGGGACAGAAAGAGCACATGTGCACCTTGCCATCGTCATTGTAGGACACTGCAATCTCCATGAGCAAGAAGCCACCCGGTCTCTGGAAGCCTTGTAGATTACAGTACATCCTGTTGCTGTCTATACTCAAAGACGACTAAACAGATATTGTGTATGGCCCATCGTATTTATATCCTCTGCGGCATTCATGAAAGTATCTTTATGACTTTGTATCAACAATTGTAGGATGAGAGTTGGTCGTGAAGTATCAGGTAGAAAGCGTACGTGTGTGGAGGAATTTTTCCATGCATAGTGAATTTGATCCTGCGGTCAATCACATTTGAACTGATACGCTTGCCCTGTTTACTCACATCAAACACTATGAGCGAGGCCAAACACTTGAAGATATCTGGCCTCAATATGAGGGATTGGGTGCGCCCATAATATGAATTTTGAAATTGAACGTACATTTGATATACCAGCAGGTACCGATCATTTTCAAAGATCATGTTCATATCTACATACGGATAGCTTTTGCTCTTCAAAAATATTTCCCCTTTTTCTATTTGACATGTGTTAAAGTGCGAACGGTTCACTCTCACATTGTGCTGCCTTCTGGTCTGTAGCCCAACTATGATGTACCTCGGTTTTTCGGTGGTAAAGCTGGACTTTACCAACCAGTTGATGCGCTGGCTTGCGGGCAATTTGGGGTAGGTCACAGGACTCACGACCGGAAAGCCACATCAATATTTTTGCCATCTTCCACATTCTTCAGCATCTTGATACGTTCAGTAGTACTCAGCTGAACGTGAGGCAGCATCCATTCAATAGACTGCAGCTTAGGTTCCACTCTCTCCAGGATTTCTCCCATACCCACAATGGCATCTGCATGTGTATTGGCTGGGAGTAGTACCAGTTCTTGCTTCGAATTGATGATAATTAATTTGTAGTCTTCAGCGAATCCCAGTAACATTGCTAGAGGAATACAGACCTTGAATTTCCCTCCTGGGTATATAGGAAGACTGTATCATCTTTTATCCCCAGGTTACCATCTCTGTCGCAGACAGATCATTCTGTATAAGCAAGAGGTAGTTTTTTATTGTGGTCATTATGCCGACATCTCTCGTTTGGTCCACCTCAACACCATCAAGTAAATAAGTGATGCAATCAATAAGTTAGAGAATACCATTGCTCAATATTTTCGTCAATATTGGGCTGGATCCATCTTCTTTCGCCAGTGTCGCTCTGAATTGCAGGAATGACTGACAAGGGAGAGTGCAGATATCTTGGTGTTGGACCACTATCTGAACTTCCGACGGTAACGTGTATGGTTCGATCAGGAATGGCTGGTATGCGTGAAGTTCCACTTTCGTGATGCTGTCTTCAAACACAACCGGCATGTCAATGTTTATGTAATCTTCCATAGCAATCGACCTTGAAACCTCAAGGCTGCAAAGGAAAATCTTGTTAGCACATTGGTGACCTGCAGTGTACTGATAGCCAGTTTGATATGGTGCCTTGTTTTATTGCTTCGGGTCACCATAAATCTTTTCCCCATCTTCTCAAATGCAAGCGATTGGGTGATTTCTTTGTTTCAAATATTCACCAACTCTTTGCACTGGCTGACAATTGTCATGACCACCTAATGTGCTCTCTTCACGATGATAGGAACGTAAATGATGCTTTGCGGTGCCACGACCAGTTTAAAACCTGGAGGGACCATAGGCAAAAACTTGTGCAGTGTATTGTTCAGCCTACCTTTGAGATATGTGCCGCTTGCCAAATTGCAGTTTATTCATATCACATTAACAGACAAAATGTTTATAGATTGCGACAATTTGTACATTTTGTCAGTTTTGTAGATTCACGACTCGAACCTCAGCATGGGGCCGATGGAATCCTGTTTCGTAAAGTCGATATCTTCACTGCATCTGATGACACTCTTCAGAGTATTGGTATTTCCACATAGTTCGAATTCTGTATCGGGAGACTGCAAATATTTGATGTACCTTGCAATATCCTGTGAAGAAACATTACATAAATAATCATTGTTTTACATACAGCAATCCCAAAGCATCTATGGTCAAGAAGTTCAACAGGACTCTGACGGGCAAGATGTGTAGGCATTTTGCTGCGAATGGCAACTACAAGTGGCTGAAGCTATTGCCGCAACTCGTTCACGAGTACAATTATACCATTTATTCTACCACTCACATGAAGCCCAAAGACAACAAGGACGACTCTCTGCTTCGGACTGTGTATACTTTTCTGAAGAGAAGGGTTCCATGCAAGCCAAAAGCCAAGATCGGCAACCTGGTGTGATTCTCCAAACAGAAAGGCATCTTAAAGAAAGGGTTCACAGCGAATTGCGTCCCCTGAACTGTTTCACATGCAATGAATATGCACTACGCTCCGAGGACCTACTATCTCGAAAATATGAACAACATACCCATCCGTGGTGGTTTCTACACCGAGGAGATCCAGCCGATGAAGTTTCCAGATGTGTATTTGGTTGAGAAGGTGCAGAAACTACGTAATGGAAGGGTTTACGTCAAGTGGTGGGGTTTCACTGCCCGCTTTAATTCCTGGGCCACTGAAACGGACATCAAGAGGTAAACTTGCTATTGAAGAGGAAGATTACTATACGTGTACACATAAATAAATGAGGATACTTTTATTCAAGGGGATTATGTGTTTCCTCATGTCATTTTTAATATATTTTATCAAATAAAAAGTAAAATAAATATATAGTGTTTTGGTTATTTTTTTTAAAGATTGACCCAAAAAATTTCTTTAAATTAAAATGGTATTAGTATAACAGTTGTGATTATTACATACTCCATGTTTGGAGGAGTGTCTTGTCGCCAAAAAAGTTTGGAAATGGATGACATGGGAGCCCTCTGGTGGTAGATGCTAGAAAAAAGGAAATAACATTACACACTCTATAGTGTCCAATACTGGGAAAAAAATGTGTGTGTTAAAGTTGCAATTTAGTAGCCAATGGGCAGATAAGATTGATTGGTATGGGTGGAGGGATAATTCGTTACATAAGGTAAATGATTAATTTGTGTTTTGGAGGGGGGTGGAGGGGTGAGCAGGGAAGGAAGTCTAATTTTTTTTACCTCAATATTTTATGTTTGGGAGAGGGGGCAAGGGTTGGTTAGGTGGTGGGGTGAGCGAGGGGTAGGGTGAGGTAACATATATTTCTTGAATTTTTAAAAATGGTTTTGAAATTTTTCTCTATTTTTTGGGTTTAAGGACATTCAATATTACAGATGCAGGGTCAAGGACACCAAGATCCAATATAGTGGTAGGGTGACATCACAACATGATCGCTGGCCGCGATCGCCTCGTCAACCGAGTTGGCAGGCAAGTAATCCGAAAATCCGACTCCATGAATCCTGCACCCGCGCGCTCTTTTTATATCTACTTCTATGGAAATGGGTGTGTTGGTCACAACGACTAATGTACACGTTAGAAATAAAAAACATGAATACCAGCCTATAATTTAATAACGTCTAAAATAACTTCACATCACAAGGGCAATAACAAAGCACCCGCCATTACATAACCACAAAATTAGTATAATCAGAAACAAAACGATGTTTGGGTATAGCCAACTTTAAACAGAAAAAACTTAATGCGGCAACTGATGCACAACACATTTCAACACTTCCCCTTTCTGTGTATCAGTGCTCTCTGTATTGCAAAAAAATGTGAACACAAAACATAACAAACTCTGAAAATGCTGTATCTATATAAAAAGAAAGAAAGCATAAACACAAACGACTATAACAAAGAGACATAAAGCATTTAAACTTTGATATTTTTCTTAAGTCCCATTTTGTTTGCACATTCCTCAGTTTTCCTGCTGGACAACAGTTTAGTTAGCACATCTGCTACATTCTTGTTAGTTTCCACATACTTTAAACTGATTACACCCTTCTCTATTTTTTCCCTAATGGAGTGATGCCTCACATCAATGTGCTTTGAGCACTTGGAAGCGATTCTATTGTTTGCAAGAAAAATATCTCTCTGATTATCACCTGCATTTCACACGGTTCACTTACAAAGTCACTTTGCCCTATCTACTCCAGCAAACCCTTGATCCACAACACGTCCTTCATCATAGCTTCTTCTACTGTGACGTATTGTGCTTCCACAGTTGATAGTGTGACACTATGTTGTTTTCTTGCTTGCCACGCCACTGCTCCACCTGCCAGCATTATCACAAACCCACTGTAAGACTTCCTGTCTTCTGAACTATTTGCCCATTCAGCATCTGCATAGACTTCTATGTTCTTCCCCTGCTTCTCATATACCATACGAAGGTCTTATGTACTCTTGAGATAGCGGAAGATGTGCTTCACCTCCTGCCAGTGCTGAAGTGTCGCGTTGCTGTTAAATTGGCTTTGCCTACTAACCGAGTATGCAATATCTGGTCGTGTACCATTTGCCAAGTATAGTGGGCTTCCTGTAACTTTCCTATATACATGCTCAGGAAAATGTTATCTCACCTGCGTCTCACTGGTCTGCTTTATTTCCCAAGGGGTAGGTAGCTCCTCCTAGCATTCTCTATTTCAAACTCTTTCAGAATTTGCCTGACATAATTTTTCTGGTCTATTTCTGTAATATTTTCTCTAAGTCTGTTCACCCTCATTTTTAATTTTGTTGATCTTGTTTCTCTCTCCCCACATAGGTATGTCATCAACGTATTCTCCAAGCACCAGACCACCACAATGATTAAGGCCAAATTTTTTAAGATGTGTGTCCAGATATGTGTTCCAGTTTCTTCCTGCCTGGTGTAGGCTATATAAGCCTTTTTCTAACTTCCACACATATGCTTCTGATGATTTTTCCTCACAAAATTCTGGTTCCATGAAAACCTCTTCTTTTGAAGGACTGAGAAGGTATACTGCCGTCACATCTAGGTGTTCTTGTTCCCAGTTCCTTTCAACGCACACAGCCATCAACAGCCTTATGGTTTCCTTTTTGACAACAGGACTATATGTTTCTTCGTAATCCTTTCCTGGTACCTGCCGAAATCCCTGTGCCACCAGCCTGGCTTTATATGTTTCTACATTTCTATCCTTATTCCTCTTCAACATGAAAACCCATTTGGAACCTATCACATTACTCTCCTTTGGCCTTTTGACAAATTTCTAACTGTTGCTTTCCTTTCAAGCTCTCAATTTCCAATTTCATAGCTTCAAGCCATTTGTGTGCAGTTGGGCTTGACAGCACACTCCTTGCATTCTGTGGGTTCTCACTCTCAGCCCCTTTTGCAGCATTGCAAAACCCACAAGTTTTTGAAGTATTACTCCTACTTGATCTTCTAATTTCTATTTCTTTGTCTGCATGCTCTCAGTCACTCGTGTCGCTTTGTGAAATATTATCTTCTCCAGTTTCCTTACTCTATTGCTAGCTTACTCTGTTGGTCATCTGGATTCTTCTCACCAAATTCTTCCTGTATTTCTTCCCTTAGGTTAAATATTCCATCTTCACCTCAACATGCAGAATTTCATGTTCTTCGTGCATTTCTTTTGCCCGTGGAGTGCTGTCTTTAAAAGGAAACACATCCTATTTAAAAATCATGTCTCTTGAAACAATTATATTCTCCCTTTTGAAGTTCCAAATACGATAAGCCTTCAGCAGACCTTCCTGGAAACCAAGGAAGATGTATTCTTCTGCTCTCGGTTGTAGCTCATCCTTTGCCAGAGTTGCTGCCCAAGCTTGACAGCCAAACACCCTTAATGTTTTCACCCCATTTTCTGTTGACTTTTCTGCAAACCATAGTTCATAAGGAATTTTCCCCCCAATGGCCTTTAATGGACACCTTTTTTTTAAATAACATGCTGTTGACAGAGCCTCTGCCCAAAATCTGGACAGAAAGCCAGCCTGAAGTAACATGCACCTAACCATGCTCATGAGTGGTTTACTCTTTCCACTCTGCCAATCTGTTGTGGAGTATAGGGTGTTGTTAGTCTGTGTAGAACTCCACTGTCTTCTAAATGTTTATTAAATTCAGTGTTTATGAACTTTCCTCCATTGTCTGTCTGCAATGCCTTCAGTTTTCTTTCCTGCAGTTTCTTGACACTACTTTCGAACTTGCAAAACTCATTGAATGTGTCACTTTTTCACTACAGCAACATGAGTATACCTGGACTAATCATCAACAAATGTCACCTCCGAGTGAAGCTGGGGAAATTTTGCCCATGATATCTGAGTGGACAAGATTTAATGGCTCCAATGCCCTACTACTGCTGTACTGAAATTTTTGGAGTTTCATTTTGCCTTCCAGGCACACATCACATCTCTCTGGAGACACGCCTTGAAGGTCACTAACTTGTGGCAGTACTTGTGTATGCCCAAATCTTCTGTGCCACACTTCAGATGTTACTGTAGATTTCACTGTTGCACGTACCTTCTCCTGAGCTGCTAAATATGTCTCACATTCAACAATATACACATGTTCATTACCACTTAATGCGTTAAAGATTTCAACATTATCATCCAACACTGTCACACACCCATGTATAATTCTAATTTCCATTCCTTTGGCATCCAACAGTTTCCCAGATATTAAGTTATTACACAAATCTGAAACATAAAAGACATCACTTAGTTAAATTGTCCACCCTCCATGCTTGTCGTTCAACTTCTTTATCTCAGACCTTACACCTTTTATTTTTGCCATTTGTCCATTTGCCACTTCAACTTCCCCTTGTACATCACTGTTGAAGTTTCTTATAATATCCCTGTTTGGTGTCATGTGATATGATGCTGCTGTGTCCAGTAACCAACAGTTCTTTGGCTCATTACTTGCAAAACAAATAATGTTTCTTTGATCTCTTGATTTGTAGTCAAACTTTCTCTTGGTGTCAAAATTGGGGTATCTTTTAAGGAGTTGTTGTTTTACTACCACAGCTTAGCCCCTTCGATGTTCACTGTCTGATCTTCATCTCTCTTTATCCTCTTCTTCTCAAGGAGCAGTTTGGGCTTCACAATTGCTGGAGTGAGGTTATCCTCATCCTTTTCCATCGCTCTCACTAACTTATCATATTTTTCTAATGGGAGTCCCATCAAGAAAAATATTGCCAGTGACTTATCTGAGAAATTCAGCCCTCCTTTGATTAGTTTTCGGTTTAGGTTCTGTATTTTAGACATGTATTCCTGCATTGTGACATCATCTATTTTTCAGTGTTCACCATTTCCTTAAGAATTATAATCATGTGCAGCAACCCATAATTTGTGTGAATGCCTTCTAGGATTTCCCACGCTTTGCTCGCTAGTTCACACCTTCCTATGTTATCGAGATAGGTATCACTCACCACCAAGTTTAATAAAATGCTTTGTCGTTTTTGCAGATAATTTATTGATGTCGGCCTCATCATAACCTGGATTAGCAGCTTCCCAACAGTCTTTCTGTTTTAGTGCTGCCGACACTCGACCACTGAAAATAATTGTCCGTATTTTACAACGGTAACTTAAATTCGTCTATCTGCGACTTGGTCCCAGTTACATCACATGCACTTATTCATTTCTTACATGTTTTCATTTTAAACCAAAACACAAAGAGCCTCATCAGCAATTCCTGGGCCCATAACCTGTTAGAAATAAAAACTTGAATACCAGTCTATCATTTAATAACATCCCAAATAACTCCGCATCACAAGGACAATAACGAAGTACCTGCCATTACATAACCACAACTAAAGTATAGTCAGAAACATAACAAGGCTTTGGTGTAGCCAAGTTTAAACAAAAAAACCTAATGCAGCAACTGATGCACAACACATTTCAACAGTGCATCTCTCCAGCTGCTTTTGACTGAATAGTTCGCACATGTTACACATCTGGCTCATCTCATTCAACTATTACAACATTAACACTTGATTGTGTGTTAACTTGGGAATTCCTTCCATGGCACACCTGCTCAATGTGTCCACGTGTTTTGCAGAAATGGTATTCAAAGTTCCTGAATTTGCACAAGATACATGCATGCAGGCCACCACAACCAATAAATGGTGATAGCCCCTTGGGCTACATTGGTGCACCAATCAGCTTAGGCTTTAGTTTGATTAATTTCACACGGTACAGGTTCTTGTGCATCGCTGGACAAGTGATGTGTACTTGATCACTACTCACCTTCTGTGAGCTTTATTCTCTGATGTCTCTCGTATGTAATAAGGCAGCTTCTGCAGCTGAGACCTTTTCCTGTGCTTGGGTGAAACTGAGTGATGCCTCTGAGAACAGCCACCACTGCATTGCTTCATCCTGCATTCCACAAACTAACCTGTCCTAAGGGTTACATCCACATAGGTGCCAAAATTGCAATGTTCCGCCAAGCAATGTAACTTGGCGATGCACTTAGCTACACTTTTATTCTCCTTCTTATCCAGCCTATGGAACTTGAAGCGCTTAAAGATCTCCAAAGGCTGGAGAGAAAATGATTTAACAATGTCATTAGTACTTTGAAACTTTTTGTCACTGGGGAAGCAGGCAAAACTAGCGATCTACAACTGCATAGGTTTTTGGCCCAAACACGCCAAACAAGACAGTACTTTTTATCTGCAATAGTACGTTAACCTACAAGTAGAAGCTGAGACACTCGGCATAAGAGTTCAAGCAGTTTAGGTAGGAGAAATAAAATTCTTCAATGTTACCAAGTAGGCCCAACATCTTGAGGTATACAAATAGAGAAAAAGTTCTTAAGAATTAATACATCACAGGGAACACATGTGACTATAGGCTATTCATGGTAAAGTGAGCACTTTTGAAAGCCCTCTCATTTGGAATAATAGTCAATAAATATAATTTATTTTAACCTTCGACATTAACTTCTCAGTGCGATGGAATATACACACGTGTGTTTATTACTTACATGGCAATATTTATTTAGAAAGGTGGTTAGAGGATAAAAATGGCTGAAAGGAAAAAGTAACTAGGGCCTCAAAAGTACTCACTTTACCATGAACAGCCTATATCACAATATTATGCATTTAACATGGTGAATTATTGATCCTATACTCATAGCCAGTTACTGAAAATACTAAAACATACTGTTCACATTTCTCTGTTGCATTTGTAATTCATTTCTTTACACGCCGCTTGCAACTGCTGTTAACATCATTACAATATCCATCAGTTCACATACTAAGGAAAACATTACACTTAACAATGATGCCCATATCTACAAATACTCAAACCTTCCCCAACACTAATAATTTTAGCAACAGCAAAATACTTTAACAGTTCTTTTGAAAATAAAAATACAGGTATAAATATACTATATGTATTAACTGTATTGTATAAATGTAATATTTTGGAAGAATAAACATTGAAAAATCAGTTGACAGCATATAGTAATTCTGAATATAAATTGTTTATACAGTTAATTGAGCACTTTTAAAGGCCATGCTTCATATCTTTTTTCTCCTCATTTTGTACCCATCCGCCATATTTAAAATTTACATTGTAATGGGATTAATCACTTTTTTCATGTGCAAGTAAAGTGAAAATGTAAAATTGTTAGGAACCTAAAAATGTTACTAATATACCAACTCATATTGTAAAGTGTATTAAGTAAAAAGTCATTATCTTGAGTTGTCCTAAATTTAAAAATTACACTCATGATATATATAACCTCAAGACTTGGAACTATTTTGCTTAATTTGCTGCCAACTTAACTGGCAACCTGAATGCTAGAGTGCACTGTAGCATTGTATGCAGTTGATGAACAGTGATTTTTTGAAAGGTTGATTTCAAAAGGGCTCAATTTACTGTGAATAACCATGATATAAATTTTTCCATGTTCTCTGATAAATGTGATTATATTAAATGATTTGCAGGTAACACACTTAATACCAATAAATCATCATAAAACAACCTATTTTTGACTGACTACAATACCGGGTGTCCCAAAATAATTTTTCGACTTTTTGATCGGGAATAACAAAGAAACAATTTAAAGACAGTCTAATGGGACTGCTTATATGTGTGAATGTTAATAGCTGTTACAAATGTTCAAAATGTCCACCATCAACAGCAAGACATTGTCTGCAATGCTGTAGAACAGAATGACAAACAGTAGTATGGTTTCCATGGCAGTGCATTCACAGGTGGTCACAACCATGTCTCATGTCATCCAACGTCTGTGGCTTTGTGGCGTACATAGTGTTCTTCAGTGTTTCTCACAGATAAAAATCAGCGTTAAATCTGGAGATCAGGGTGTAACCATACATCTCAATGGGAATGTGGTGGTACACTGTCCTGCTGAAAAAAGCAATTGTCATCTGGGCAGAGTTGGTGAAAAAACTGGCACAATGTTTTCCTACAACATGGTACAGTAACTTTTACCTGTCACCATTATGTCAAATAAGAATGATCCCACAAGTCATATGGCAGGCATACAGCACTACACTGTTGATCCAGGAAGATTAACTGCTTGCTCTAACACAATGCAGGGATTTCCATCTGCCCAGTAAATACAGTTGTGGCAGTAGACAGTTCCATTAAATTTAAAGGTTGGCTCAGCAGACCAATCATATCAATAAAATGTTTATTGTTATTGCATGTTCACTACCCACTCACAAAATTTGACATGCCTATCTATTTATAGCGAGAAGAAACATGGGAATATAGGGCCTCCACTTTACTTGCTTTAAAATGTGATGGACGCTTGATTTACTAACACCTGACTCACGTGCAGCTTTCCATACAGAATTCTCGGGGAACGAGTAAATGTGTATAAAATGGCCCCACAATTCCTTTGTTTGTTGTCGTTCTCTTCTGCTGCACTGTTCTTTTTTTTACATCACACCCAGTTTCATCCCTTTCAAACTTGCCGTGTAATTGTGTCTTTGTCAACGTGTGATGGTTGCACAGTACCAAATTTTGCCCTCCATCGTCTCTGCACCTCAATCATGTTCTCATATTTCCAACACTTCAAAATTCACTTACGTTGCTCAAAATAAAAATCTTGTCACCTCTGCTATTTTCTCTGCACTTATAGGGCTGCCGCTCGTGGCTGCAAACGGACTGACATCATCAGAATGGCTATATATGCTTGCACACACTCAATGTTGCCCTTATAGCATCAGATACACCCAGTCCCATCAGATTGTCTTTAATAATTTCTCTGTTATTAATATACAAAGAGAGTAAATTTTAGTTTGGGATATCCAGTATTAAGTATCAGAATGAGGACAATTCATTTTATGATTGCTCTGATAGTTTACTAGTCACATAAATGACTAATAAAATTTGAAATTAATTTTTGTTGTTATACACTATTTATTTTAGATACATAAAAGTTGGCTTATTGTGTATTTTAAATTCATTTTGTTAATATTGTTCCTTAATGTTTATAATATAAATAATTATACAATTTGTGTACAGTGCATTCAGTTCATATGTGTACTATAAATGTATGCATTACATATTTTCACTGGTTAAAACTCCTAGGAACTGGCCACATAAGATAATTAATTTTGTAAAAAATATTTTACGTAGGTCTACAGCACAGCAAGTTTGTCTAATGACATCTATGAATCATGTCTACGATACACCATCCTAGCACATATTGCTCCGCAGTGGAACAAAGTTGGTGAATACTTGGTCCAAGGTCGTAATTTCTTGGAGAATGCGGCACAAATGAATGCTATAAAGCTGGACGTCGGGATAAAGAGTAAGACACCTATTATTCTGAGTTAAATACACATACATAAACATGTATGTTATAAATGCTTTAACAACAGATCATATTTTACAGACAGTGAGATGTTCCTTATTTTGTGGCCCTCAAGAATCCGGCTTCTTAAAATGGAAATTCAAGACCTGGACATTGCTTCACAAATGAGAGAGCAAATTTTGTCAGATATGAATGGAGAAATTTCTAAAATGCAAATGGATGATCAAATGGTTCACGTACTTCCTAGGTAAGCATAAAAAAATTCAAGTTTAATAATTATGAACCTGTTAATAAAGGCTGCATGAAAATCTTCCATTAAAAAATTTGGATTATGAAAAATATATGCACACAGTGAGTTACATATTGCAAATATGCTAGTAGAAGGTATTTTATATTATTCAAATAGCACCACGAAACACAGTGAGATGTCCAAATGTAGATGTTGTGTTATGACAGGTTATTTTCTTGGTGAAGGTTTATCAAGGTGGAAACAAGAGAGAAACCACTGTGATATCAGACACCTTTTTCTAAGTAACTTACAATCTACCATAGTGACACACAACAGGAAAATTCATATAACACATAACGACAAAGCACATAGAGACAAAGACAAAGATACCCATATCCACATTGGCTCTCTTGACAACTATGAAGAACAAAAGCACAAACCATAAAATATCACAAATAAACTAAGTACTAACACATGCTGATGATGTTTTATTGGTAACGAATAATCATCTGAGTCACTTGGCATGGTTGATAGTATTTATTTTGGTAAGGTAACCTCTTACACATATACATATTACATTTCATGTTAGTTAGCATACTGTTATATACAAACATAACATTGCCATTGTAGTACCTTTATTTCACCTATAAGTATACATTTTGCTATATCACTCGCTTACTGTGCAATTCATTACATTATCGTCCAGCGCATTGCTGCCAACTGTCATAAGAGACTATTCTCTCCATATCTTACAACCCTCCCCCTTATAAATTAAGTAGTTTTGTCTGTTTCCTTACTCTTTCTAGGTACCTCTTGCCTTTCGTACTCCCCTCGGTATTAACCATGCAGTTTGTCAGAAAAACTTTGAAATTGGGTGAAGGAGCTCTCTGTTCTGTATCTGCAATATGTTTCTTTTTTACCTGCACTTGGCTATCACCCTGAACCTCCCTGACTCAACCATTGCCCCTGGCACATTCGAGTGTTGAGCTAGCAGTGGTTCCACGAATATAATTTTCTCTCTCATTTGTGTCAACCTCTACTGCACGTCGTACTTCCTCACAATGATGCTTTCGCTCCTGTATCTGCATTTCCACCTCGCCGCTCACTAACTGAGGTATGTGCCATCGCCACTTCGGACCCTTGCAAGTTTCAACAAAATATGTCAAGTGTCCCAGTGTATAATCCTTAACCATGATACTGCTGCCCACTTGCAGCTGCTTAATTTTCCTTCACCCCTCATCTTGCCTACCTTGTTGCTGTATCACCCTATATATAATGCTTGGTACTGCCAAAGATATCCTTGTGCACACAGTTCTGCCTAGCATTAGATCGCATGGTACCTCCCCTGTAGTGATCTGTAGGATAGTTCTATAACCCAACAAGAAACGTGTCAATACTATCTCTAAAGGAACTTTGTCAGCCACCATCTTTTTTACCTTATTCTTGAATGCTCTTACCATGTTCTCTGCAGATCCATTTGTTGCAGGGTGGTGAAAAAGTGTGCTTAATTCCATCAAACTTACAGAAATTTGCAAACTGTTTTGAAGTAAATTGTGGTCCATTGTCTTTGACCATATGCTCTGGTTAACCAAATGTTGCAAACCATCCATGAAGACATCAACTCTGATGTTACTGAGTGTAATTTTTGGGCCTCTGGCCACTTAGAATAGCTGTCTATCAAAACTATAAACATACTCTCCAAGAATGGACCTGCTAGATCGTGTACTCGCTGCCATGGGCGACTTGGCCATGTCAAAGGTATAAGAGCAGATTTTGGAGTGTTAGGGGTTAGTTCTATTTTGTTGGCATGCAGTGCATAGCTCTGTTATCTCTTCTAAGCAAGCATCAATGTTGGGCCACCACATGTAGGACCTGGCTATGGACTTCATTTGAACTATTTCGAAGTGAGATAAGTGCAACTCCTTTAATATTTTGCCCTGCAGTTTGTCTAGTAACCTGATGTCCTTACATTACACATCCTTGCTCAACTGTTAACTGGTCTCTCTGGTTCCAATATAGTTTCAGATCTTTATCTACCTCATCTTGCCAACCTAACCTGCAAAGTTGTAACACCTTGTTCAACATTGCATCTATCTTTGTCTCAAAATTAATTGTTTTGGCTGTTACTGACAAGAATTATTTTGTTCCCACCTTGAGATATGAAAATTCCTCCACTTGTTCTGTTTTCCTTGCTAATGGTAGCTGTGATAGGCCATCTGCATTGCAGTTGCTGCTACCTTGTACATACTATGTAGTGTAATCGTAACCCTGCAGTGCTATCACCCACCACTGTAACCTATTGGCTACCATCTGTGGAATTCCTTTGTGTTCTCCAAAAATGTAAAGTAATGACTTGTGGTCAGTTATGAGGGTGAAATACCATCCATACAAATACTGTGAAAATTGTTTGACACCAAACATTATCGCCAATGCCTCACGATCAATCTGAGAGTAGTTCTGTTGAGCTTTGGTTAGTGTGCACGATGCAAATGCAATTGGTCTCTCATTACCAGATGGTTACACAGTGAAATTACTGTCCCCAAACCATATAGTGATGCATCACAAGTTAACCGAACTGGCAAGTTTGGATCATACTGCAGGGTTCCCAATAGTCTCTTTTAAAGATATTAGTTCCTTTTTTTTTTTTTTTTTTTTAACAAAGGCAATTTTTTGTTCCTTTTTTCAGGAAAAGTCGCTTTAAATCTCTTTAAAGTTCTCTGTACATCAATACCTTTCACTACAATGACGATCAATCAATTGTGCTTACACAAGCGTCTGCTAGTGCTAAACTACTGTTGTCTCACACTTCCTATTGATTGTGTCGCGGTTGCAGTCAATTGTTTCTTTCGTGTAATTTTGCTATTCCACCTTGTTCTGTGGTCACTATTTTCAGACGTGTGTGATAACAGTGAGTGTATGTATATGACACATTTTTTTGTGATTTAAGCATCATAATAAATAACAAACACAAAATACTTTCAATTTGAAGCTTTGCAAAACCTTCATCAAAATATCTGTGTAAATATCCTGTGTTAATACGGTGATTCTGTGTGATTGAGTGACGGTTTGGTTGTGTTTCATTTTGAGCCAGTGCTGCTATCTCAGGCCGTGTTCGAATTGTTCAGATTTTATAGACTTAATGATCACATAACCCAATTTTGTATTAAAAATGGTGATGTATTTTGTATTTTAATATTTTGTATATTGTATATTGTGGATGTTAGCAAAATTAAAAATTACCAAAATACAAAATCATAAAATGGGCACCACCACATTGCTTACAGAGGGACAATGAAAGTCCCCCAACACCACCTCATAAAACATTCATCTCAGTGGCTCACTCTGGGGCCCGCAGCTAAAAGGGTCCTTGAGCAGATTGATTCACTGAAGCATTACTTTCTGACACGTATTCCTAAGAAAATGCCTCATTAAGGAAAAAAGAAGTCATGTCAAGACTTAACTAGTCATCTTAAAAGTAGAACCATGGTTGCCGAGCTTCATTTCATCATTTCTGTTGCCAGTGTATTCACATAATTTACTGGATTCTTCTAAAGAAATGAGCCGCTCATACATGTGCTTCATACTGAGTTTGAGAGACTTACTACAAATCTTCTGAGGAGAACCTGTAAAGACAGGACTATTGAAAGACTAGGATTAGACGAGTCTGTACTCATGAAAGAAAATCTTCCTGTGAAGGATGTAGTTGGTGGGGTCGCAGTGAAAGTTGAACTTATGAAGGTAAGTGTTATTCAATGTGTCATTCATGTAATAACACACATATATAGTTTGTTGGAATTAACGTTGCAGGCTCCAGAAAAATATAGGCTGCTATTTCTTATGGATGCTCAGAAGCATTACCTGCATGCATGCTGCCATATTATCAAAAAATCTGCACTCAAAATCAGGAAGCATGTGAAACATTTCAAATGTTTACAAAGAAGAGAAAGTAAGTCTGTAACTGCGAGCAAAGTGGTCAAAGCAGGAGTGGACATCGCATGCCACGATGACTGTGAAATGTGTATTGAAACTTCTTCATAATTTGCCACACCTGGTTACTATCACCTAAGATCTCCTCGCAATGGCTTGCTGTGCTCGCAACAAATACCAAGCTTATCTTGACAAAGAAAGAGAGAGAGAGAGAGCACGAGCTAGCTCAAAAGAAAATACGAGAGTATGACAAGAAAGAGAATGAAAATAAAATTAAAGAGGTAAAGAGAAACTAGGTATTTCTGACAGAAGATGAAGAGAAATTAGTTGTTTTGTGAAAAGGGAAAAGAATTATAGCTGATACTGTTCTTTGAAGTCCAGAAGAGACTTACGTCGGCTGCAGAGATGAAAAATCTACTGGAAGTAGGATTTGCACAAGGCATGTTTGTAGGGGTTACTGCATATCATAAAGAAGCAGAAGAGAAGAAAAAGGAAGTGGATAATTTTCAAACGTTGGTGGAGACGAGGAAATCAGATATTATTTCAAAGTTGCGCATTGCTGAGAAGGCAAAACAATAGTTTTAGCGATCATTTTCAAAAACATAAATTAATTTTCAGCATTAATTTTCAAAGACATACATAATAATATTTCTTAGCATTAATTTTCAAGGACATTGATAGTTTTCATGTATTACGCTCAAGTTATGAAGGTACACAATTACTTAACAAGTAAGACTTGTTAAATTTTTAAATGCCTGTTTTAGTTTAATTTATTATAGTATGTGTTAGGTCACATTTTTGGTCTCTTTTTTTCTTTCAAAAGTCTCTAAGACATACTTTTTTTGCTTACTGAACCTTGTGGGAGCCCTGTCATTAATGAAGTTAACATTTCCTATGTAGTTGCAAAAGCATCATCTCACTGCACTGCCCAATTCCACTTTCAACCCTCCTTAAGCAAAGCATACAATGGTGTCATAATCATTTCTAGACAAGGAAGAAACTTACTATGGTACTCCACTAATCCTAAAAAAAGATCTTAACTGTGATTCATTCAGTGGTTAGGGTACATTTTATACAGCTTCGACTTTTTCATCTTGTGTACTAATACCATTTTGGTCCACAACATGTCCTAAGAATGAAACTGAGTGCAACAAAAACTGACTCTTGTCCTTTTTTACCTTAAGGTACATGCACCAGTAGTCGTCATGTCAAGGTACTAATCACACAAAAACCATAATTTTCATCAACTTTTTTGTTAAATCTTAAAATTGGAACATTCTATGCCTAATTTCAATTCATTCTTAACTGATAGAAATGTTAGTAATGAAACTCCTTTGCCTAGTTTCCTAAATATGAACTTCTAAAAAGTTGGGTTTTTTCACCAGTAGTCGTCACTGCTGAAACTTTTTCACCCAGTGTTTGTCATACATACGCGCCAGTAGTCGTCATATTAAAAAAAATATAAATATGACATTTAAAAATAGGTGGTGTCACTGTTAGCAACATAAACCAAAACTTTTAGTAAATAATAACAGATCACGTTTTAAGAAGCTTACAAACTGTGAAATAATTGTTAATAACTTCACATTTTTCAGTTCAGCAGCATTCAGGGTTGAAATGGCCTTGGTTTCCCGTACAGCCAGAAATTAATCAAATTTCCACACATATTTAAGCATACAGAGAATGCTTTACTGCACATAAATGAATTCCACACTAATAAAGCACTAGAATTGCACAATCCACAACAAACTCTACAAAATCCTCAAACATAGAAATATCCAAAATCAATTTGCACAAACAAAAATCAGAACCGTCTCCGACGGCGGCTACAGAAGAACTATCACGTTTTTCAGTTACCTAATTACAAAAATCTTTGAAAAAGAACAAAAACCCTTTCTTTCTTTTGCATGCCGGCCTTGCAAATGAAGCACGTACAGCCAGAAATAGGCATGAAAACATCG
Organism: Clitarchus hookeri; assembly: GCA_002778355.1. Classification (NCBI taxonomy): domain Eukaryota; kingdom Metazoa; phylum Arthropoda; class Insecta; order Phasmatodea; family Phasmatidae; genus Clitarchus; species Clitarchus hookeri. The sequence goes on from NQII01001688.1 coordinate 150,472, forward strand.
AAAATACGTCAATAATGACAAAATCTTAATATAAAAAAAAAAACAAGCTAGAATAATTTTGAAAAATGGAGAAAATTTAAGGCAACATGAAACTCTAACAAACACTCCTAAACAATTAATTCTTCAAGTAAAATATTTAAGTTTATAGTTCACATAAATAAAGAGTAGAAACATGGCTGCTGATTATTTCAAGTTTTCTTCTTATTTTGCTTATTTTTCAAAAACATCAACAGAACATTAAAAAATTTAATGCACTCTGGCACCTGTAGCATTCATCTCAGGAGTTGGAAGTATCCCTTCAACTTGACTCTTGTTTATGAAGGAAATATTGTTGTCTTTAGTAATAAAAACCTTTTCAGTTTTGTCCACACATCTCATTCCCAAAACTTTCAAGTCTTCCCCGTGTACCTCTTGAATGATACAGACATATCTATTTGGTGGCCCCTCTTTTCCCACCCAAAAATGTCACAAGTGCAAAACTTCCAGGCATATTTTCAAATGCTGTTATATTTTCTTCTTCACATGGCTCGCTCCTCTCATCCAATGATTCTAGAGGCACTGGATCATCTTCTTCTGAGGATGTTGTATCATCTTGGTCAAATTTTACCTGAGACCTGACTTTCAGTTTTTTTCTACGTTCCTCTTGTTTCTTTCAATTTTCCTTTCTTCGTTTTTTTGTTCCTCTTCTCGCTTTTTTGTTTCTTTACGTGAATAATATTCTTGCCATGCTTTTTGAGCTAGCAACAGTCGGAACCTTTTCCTTTGGAGCTCTTGCAAATTTTATGTTTTTGAGGCCCAGGCCAAAACAATGCCCACTTGAAAGGTGATGGGATTATTTTACCAGACGTAGTTATAGAAGTATTTTTTTGATGACCCTGGTGAATTTTTTGGAACTCTAACAGATAGTTTCACAGTTGTTGAGGGCACACATGTAGTATCAAGTTGAACTGGGAAGATTGTACTGTCACTTGTAGGTGGAGGTATGCTTGATGAAGCAGCAGGCAAAAGATTAAATGTGGGGGATGTATAAGATTAAATTTTATATTGTCACTGACAGGTAAGTCAACGGATGCTAAAGGTAAGTCAACAGGTGCTAAAGGTAAGGCATCAGATGTGGCAGATGAAACATCTAGTGGTATCATCAGCTGAACTCGCGGAGAATAACCAGATGTTGGAGCTGCAGAATTGACACCAGTACCAGGTTGTGTCGTTATCAAACTTTTCATGTGCTTCCAAAACTCGAAAAGAGATGTGCCCTTTACATCTCCATTCCAAAAATCTCCAGCTGTGATGAACTAACTTTAATTTCTCCATGCCCAAAAATTTTTCTAGTTCTTGAGAAATGGCAGTGGTTTTACAGGAAATGTGCTAAGATCTTGGGCTGGTTGCATCTGGCAGAGTGGAAGATTTGGCAGTTATCTTGTTTGAATCAACTGCCGATGGATCCCAAGAATGTATTCCACATTTACAGAATGCATTTTGCAGTTGTTTAGGACAAACAGAATTGTTGGTGGCTGTGTCCAATAATTTTACAAAATCTTTCTTCTTCAGTGTTGTATCTTTACCATCCGACACTTGCTGTATTCGCCATTCATGAACAGCCTTCTTCCACCCATTCTTCAGTGGTCTGAAGACCCCAACATCCATCGGCTGAAAGATATGGGTGGCAGTAGGCAACAAAGCTATCAGAATGATACCATGTTCATCACAGAATTTACTGGTGTGCAATGTGATGAGTGTCCATCAATGAAGAATACCACAGGAAGAGAAATGTTCCTCTGAACCAACCATGGATGGAAAATATTTGTGATGAATTCATAAAAAACTTTCCCTGTTATCCATCTGTTTGGGGATTTTATAATGCCCCACTATACTGGCATGGATGTAACTATATCTTGAGGTAGGCATTCATTTGAAGCAGACCAGTGGCGGGCATATACTTCCACAAGCAATACCAGTAATTAACACTGTCAGGCATTCTTTTACATCAGCATTCACTTGCTGATATACAATTTTGTCGCCTTTGCATGCAATAACTTTGCTGCCTTTTGGGTTAAGAAAAAAAGGCAGTCTCATCTGCATTAAAAATCCTCAGTGGGTCTGACGAACTGTTTCTAGATCACTGCCCTTTAAATATGTATCAACCTCTTCAAACCAAGAAGTGATTTTTTTCTCGTGTAACTACTGCACGGCTTACAGTTAAATTTTGCGGTGGCCTTAGAGTGGGGCCAGGATTTCTCCTCAGAAAAGACTGATACCATTTTCTTCCTGGGTGATCATCTTTGAAGGGAAGTTCCCTGTTGAGTTCTTTCGTGAGTTACCGTTCACTGTTTTGAAAGTCATCCCTTGTAATGGGAAGGCAGGTGCCTTCTCTTCTGAAATTGCCCATTCAACAAACATTTCTTACTCTTCCTTCGTCAGGCATTAATCTGGGCCCATATTTCTCCCAGGTGGGGTTTTTCCTTTTATCCTATCTGAAAGTGCACACCTGGGCACACCATTCTTCTTGGCAGCTTTATTGATGCTGAAGCCAGCCTTGACATCTTCAATGGCTGCTATCATAGCCAATTCTTCATAAAGAAGAATTTTTTGTTGTGATGCATTTGCTGAAATAAAAGAAAATATTATAGAATAATTTATTTCATGTCTCATTGATTAAAATAAGACAAGCAAAGAGTAATTTTCTAATAAGCAAGCAAGTGTTTAATTATTTTGCATGTAATCCTAAACTTCAGTCTTAAAAATAAAACTTTCTCCCAACAATAATGCTTAAAAATAAGCATCATATTAATATTTTAACTTAATATAATTTTTTGGCAAAAATATGTTATTTCAGCCCCAACTTAAAATAATTTTTCGGTTGTGGTAGTTTCACCCAGCACTATTAGAAAATCTTCACAATGCAAAACTAGAAGGTAACATTTATTTACAGTGCCTGACGCCGTCACATGCATGAACCAGAAATCATGGGTGACGACTATTGGATCAGATAGTAGGATGTAATTTTTGCTTACAGTAGACTATAAGTTGTTCTTAACTGCATTTAACTTCATCATATATAAATACAGTTTTTAAAACTCAATAGCCACCAGTGCTCGTTACAAATTATGAACGATGGTAAATATGAACAGTTTGTTACCCAGTAATCGGCCCCTACATTATAATGAACACCAACGACATTGTTAATGTTATGACACTTGCTTACCTCCTTAGCAAATGCAGTAAGAATTTTTTCACACAGCAAGAAAACATCAACATTTACTCGGGACTACCCCAAACTAAATGTTTAAATAAGGTGTGTTCCAAAATCAACTTTCATAACAACAATGTCTGATAAAAATGCCATAGAGTTGTGACAGTAGAAAAACAATTATTTTTCTTATTATCAATATGTTATAATAAAAATGTCAAGCATTGGAATAGTGACGAAAACTGGTGCAGTTTGCAAACAATGTGTACCAGGTTCTTGAAATGGTCTTCTGCATCCTTTCCTGTATCCAAAATGTCATCCTGAAAACTGACAATACCTTCCAGACCTTTTAACACTTGATCCATAGTGTTTTGGAAAATAGCAGAAACTGATGTTAGAGCAAATGGTAGTCGCTTGTAACAAAAAAGTCCCTTAAGTGTTGTAATAGTACAGATTTTGACGTCTCATCTAACTGAAGTTGTTGATAGGCTTGCAACAAATCAATTTTTGAAAACATTTTAGCACCTTGAATTTTGGCAAGGAGGTCTTCACTTCGTGGAAACTGATATCTCTCAACCTCAAGTTCCTTGTTTACTGTTTATTTGTAGTCATCACAAATTTGAACACCACCATTGCTCTTGATGAGTGGAACGATAGGCATTGCCCAATTTTAAAGTTCAACACATAAGAAGCACAGACAATGTTATAGCAGATGCATTGTCTCGCATGCTTGAAGATTCGGTTTGCCCTGAGCCTAATGATAACAGTTCAAGTTGTAATATTTTGGTTGAATTCCCGTTAGCCTCCCTTTTTGGGTGGGAACCAGGTGTCTGCAAACCTAGTTACCTAAAATTAACGTTAACATCTCAACAGACCCGTAGCCGGCAAGATTAGGATCGCCTACCTCATTACAAACAGTATTAAAGAGACGTACAATATGTGTGGAACCTTTTTTTGAGCTTCAAACCCTATTTTTTTGTTTTATTAACTTACTATATATATATGTATATATATATGTATATATATATATATATGTATGTATATATATATGTATGTATATTTTAACTCCAGCACAACATTTAATACCTTTTTGATTTAAATTAAAGCAAGTTGAAGACAAAAATATACCTTTTTGGTGTTGGCAAGCACTTTACTTGCGCTAAATAGACATGACAGATTGGCAACAACAATTTTTTGAGTATATCCAGTAATCTCATTTATGGTATAAGCAAAAACATATCCTTGAAATGAACACAAATATATATAAACATTCTTTCACATTGTATCTACCAAATTATTCCTTTTGTCTATAAAAAAAAAATAAAAAAGGAGGAACATTTTGACTTGAGTTTTGCTTTTCAACTGAAAGTTCTAATGTGATATTTAGGGAGTCACTCAATGTGTTAAATATTTTGAGCACTGGCCGAGACGTTTACGCAAAAGTAACTAAATATACATCATTCCTGGATTGGAGTGCTGTTGCAGCCTGGCAAACACCAGGTCAAGAAGTTTACACCACCCTTAGGCCCATGCTTTCAATGGCCATATTCACAGCTGGCTCACGGGAACCACCCCACACACTAGGTGGTAGAAGTCAATAACATGCCCACAACAAAGTGGATTATTTGAGAGTTATCAAAAAGGTGAGATGTCGTCTACATGTTTCTCGTGAAGAAGGAAAAAGAGTGGCTCAGCATCAAAGAGCACAACATAGATGAAACAAACTCTTGACTAAATCACACATACACTGCACTTTATGATGTCTGTTTATAAAACTAAAATATTTTTTAATCTTTCTCTTTACAAAATTTTATAATAACCTTGTAAAATTTAAGCTGGTTATTACACCACACAAAATAAAAATATTTCTTTGCTTGTGCATGCCCATGGTTTGGTCTAAAACACAAACTATAGACAACTCAGGGTGCAAACACTGGAACTAATAAATAAAGAATTTAATTAGGGAGTCACAAAAATGTTTGTTTCAATTGGTAATTTTTGTATGATGGAAATGTCAGTTAAAAAAAAGTAAACAATCTAAATTATGAATTCCTTATTTCTTGCTTTTAATATCTCAAAGCAATAGCTAACTAATAACTCAGAATTGAGGAGGGCGAACTAATAAGCGGCGCTTTGCCACAAAAATACACAGCAAAGTACAAAAACTTACTAATACATACTAGTGATGCAACGAATGTCGATTTTTCCACATTCGCGAATGCGAATGCAAATGTGAATGCGAATGTGAATGCGAATGTTGGTATTTCAAATATGGCACCAAAAGCGTGTGCCTACGAACTCGAATTTTACCGCCCATTTAGAACTGGCCGGCCGGGCGGCCATGTTAAAACCGAGAGTAGCCCATATTCCCCGACTCTGAACGAAGTAAACAAATCGTGATTGCTGGCTTACTGAATGAAGTTAGCTGCTAATAATGTTTTCGTAAAGATTTAGTTTGAGGTTTCCTTGACGTGTACCGCTCATACCTACCAGTAGTGGCGATGCTATTCTTACCCTCGCCGTAAACCGATGGCCTAACGACCAGAGGAATCCCCGACCTCGAACCAACTGCACCTGTCATGTTGCCTGAGTCACGACGTGACGCTGCGAACGCGGGGAGTCTTGGGCATGTTATCGCCCCTCGCCACAAGAAATTACTAATCGGGGAAAAACAGTGCACCCCGCCTACCCCTATCCCACCGCAAACACGAGAGTGTATGTCCCGAGTTATATGGAAAATATAACAGAAACATATATATACAGGAGGAACGGAGGACAGTTAAGTCAGTTACGCGACAGTTAAGAGAGTTACGCGAGAATGAAAGAATGAAGGACAGTTGAGGTCAGTTACGCGAGAGTTACGACACGTTTACGACGGAGCAGCAGCGACAAGACACTTACGACGGAGTCGGGAGTTACGCCGGAGTCACGAGAGAGTCAGATACGAGGAACGATGAGCGACGAGGAGAGAACTGCACGTCCAGGAATCGAGCCCAGGACTTCCCGGGAGAGACACCGAGACAGCTCGACAACGCCAGCCACCAGCATTGAGGTAATTTCAGCAACCTGCCGAAACCTCCCCCCCCCCTGACGCAAACATTCGCCGAGATGTGTGTAGGGCACGGGATAGCTAGATTCCACCGTCCGAGGAGATATAAAAGGGGCTAGGTCTCATAGATGTACAGGTCACTGTAACTTTGGACAATAGTTACGCCTTTGTGTCACCCCTCTTACAGCAGCCCAAGGTGCCGTTAGCCAGCACCATAACAAATTACTACGTACCCTGCTATCCACCATCCTGTATAGTACAGGTGGGAGCAGCCGTCGAGTCAACATACTTAAGTTTTGTTTTTAACTTGTAAAGACTCTATTGTTGTAATTGTACAGTGATAAGTGATATTTCAAAATGAAGCGGTCGTGTGTTAGCGAAGTTTGGACTTATTTTACAATATGTGATGCTGAAAATGTGAAATGCAAAATATGTAATAAACAATACTCGCGCAAAGGAAGAACAACAAGTGCTATGAGAAATCACCTGGAAGCTTTGCATAAAAACGAGTATAATGCTTTAAAGAATAGGGAAAATGAAAAGCGAAATGCTTCTACAACAAGTGTTGTGGCCTCCACTTCGCGACAATGTACGAAAACCGACCTGAAACAAATGTCTTTGACTGATTGCGTCGAAAAAACAAAAAAGTGGGATAACAACAATGCCAAGTCTTTGGAAATTGATAATTTAATAAGCGAAATGATTGCTTTAGAGGACTTACCCTTTAGTTTTGTCGAAAGCGTTGGATTTGTCAGACTATTGAACCATCTTTGTCCGTCGTATAATATAAAAAGCCGACAACATTTTTCTTCGTTTATATGTGAGAATTTCTACGGCAAAGTCAAAGATAAAATTTTGGGATTAATTAAGTCATTTGAAAAATTGGCGTTTACAACTGATATTTGGTCTGATTCTTGTTCAGGAATATCTTTGCTGAGTCTTACATGTCATGGTATAACAAAAAACTTTGAGAGAAAAATGATTGTGTTAAACGCAGAGGTATTTAACGATGGCCGACATACTGGTGAAAATATAGCTATAAAACTTGAAACCATGTTGTCGCATTGGGAAATACCTAAAGAAAAAGTGCAATGCATTGTTAGAGATGGTGGCACAAACATGAAAAAAGGTATTTCCTTGTTATTAATTAGAGACATTGATTGTTCGTCACACCAAATTCAGCTGGTTGTCAAGGAGGGGCTTAAGGCACAAGATTCCGTTATAACAGTGATTGCAAAATGTAAAAAGATGGCAACACATTTTCATCACTCAAATGTAGCTCAAGATGAACTGGCTGCTCTACAAGAAAGACTCGATCAGCCAAAGCTGAAAATCATACAAGAGTGTGCTACAAGATGGAATAGCAGCTTGTATATGTTAGAGCGTATTTTGAAAAACAAAGATTCGTTATGTCTTTATGCTTCCCAGAATAACAAGATTTCACAACTAACTTCCGAAGAGTGGATTATTGTGGAAAAAATAATAACTTTACTCAGACCTTTTGAAGAAATTACAAAAGAACTAAGTGCAGCCAATATTTCTGTATCCTCAGTAATTCCATTATTGTCCACTTTGGAAAAAATTATTGGTGAATTTGATGTGACCGACGAATGCGTTGGGAATACGATTTTAGTTCTTAAACGAGAACTATGTCGCAGATTTTCCCATTTGGAAAATGACGTATTGTTTGCTACGGCAACTTTTATTGACCCGAGATACAAATTAAAATTTTTCAAAAATTCTTCAACCAGAGATCAAGTTGTGAAAAATATTTTAGAGTCAATTGGAAACGATGAATCAAGCCTATCGTCTTGTTCAAATCCTAAGCGTGCCAGAATGACTACTCATCGGATTGAAACATCTGGTTCCAGTGCCAGTCTGACAGAGAAATCTATATCTTTAAGAGACACCATGAAATTGCTGATGGATTCCAGCGAAAGTGAAGAAGAAGAAAATGAATGTACGAACCCTATAGAAGTTTTGATAAAAAAAACCATCAATGAATATTTATTAGATAAACGTGTGGAAAATGATGTAGATCCACTTACATGGTGGGCGGTAAATAATAAGAAGTATGGTATTATTTCTCCCATAGCCAGGCAATATTTAGTAACACCACCCACTAGTGTGCCTAGCGAAAGGGTCTTTAGTGGGGCTGGTCTTCTTTACACACCCCACCGAAATAGGCTGCAAGGAGAAAAGGCATCAAAACTTCTATTTCTGAAGTTTAATATTCCTCTACTCTTATTTAATTACTAAGTGTTTCACTTAATTGTGCTTAGATATAAACAATTTTTCATAGTTTTATTTTTCGATTTCAAGAAGTAATGTTTAATGGATATCTTAAAAATTACATAATTAGTGAGTTAGTATTAGTACCAAAGTTAAAATTAACAAAATGTTAAGAACATATTTGTTTTAATTGAAAAGAAGATTATTATATTGTTTGTTTTTCTTCACAATATATTTTTAACTTTATTCATAAGAAGTCGATTTGATTTACAATTAAACATGATTACTAGTTCATTAAAAGATCTCACATATTTGAATAAGATACCCTTTAGGTTGCATAAATGCATATTGTTAAGTGTTTTTACAAAAGATCTCATTTAAAGTTGATTTGTATAATTAAAAAGGTTGGGTTATATCTTATTCCATTGTTTTGTGTTAAAGCAGTTCAATGGTATTTGATCATACAGTTGTGTTATAATATAGTTTAGAAGTTTTAAGAAATTACCTGCCTTAATTTGATTTTGCTTAGGTAAATAAGAATAAAAGAATATCAAGAGTGTGTTTCTGTTATGTAATCTAGTGAATAACTACAAGGCTGTTTCCCAAATATCATTAAAATACACTCTTATACATAAAAAATATGTTAATAAATAAAAATGTCTTAATCATAGCAGTTGCATTATTATTTAATAAACATTTTCATTTTTCATTGTCAAATACATTCGCAAAATATTGGCATCATGTTTGCGAATGTGAATGCGAATGTTCAAAAACATGCGAATATTCGCGAATATTCGTTGCATCACTAATACATACGTGCCGGACAAATGGCACATACTCCCCCACACAAACCAGACCATGGGGTGGGATAGTGACCCATAACATCAAAATATTATTAACTGTTAGTAACAAAAAAATAATAAAAAACTTCATGCAGGCAAATCACCAAAAAAAAATACACTACTATAACACCTTTAAGAGACACATTTTATATTTTTATCTCATTGATTCACTAGAATGAGAAGGTAGAGTGACTACTACGATCCTTTCAGAACTTGAGGACACAGGAGGAGTAGTAGAAGAGGATGGTATAGTAGTAGGACGTAACTTGAGTCAAAACCAAAGGCAAAAGCCTACGCAAACTAACAAGGTGAGACCAGGTAGAACAAAGGTTGGTATGGTAATTTCTAGATTAGTTGCTGGCTGGCGTGAAGGATGTAAGATTTTAAAAACATCATGGAAGTCAGATCCATGGGGTGTGAATTTAGTAGTTTTTCCAATTCTCTAATAAGAGAATCATTGAGTTAAAGGTCAGGAAACTTTAGCTAAGTTTTAGGAGTGATGTTACTAGATAGCAAAGGAATATGGACAGTGGGTAAGGATACGTTCAAATGGAGAACAGAATTTACTGGTCCATAGGTTTTGAAGTAAGGACTAACAACATCACAATGGGCAGCATTATTAATAGCTCCAAAGAAAGGGTGAATGGGGAAAAGGAGTCGCTTGTAGAATGACACAGAAACGTGACTTCGATAACAAACTTAGTAGCAAAAAGCTAGAGAGAATTGGTTTTTTGCAAGAATGGTAGTTCAAGACTTACAAATAATTTATCACATTAATCTACATATGACGTGTTTAAGAACAAATTATACTCACAATTGACAACATGTGAATAAAAAAAACACATGGATGGACACAGCAATTCCATACGTTTTACAATTTACTAGGGCTTGAGAACTATCAGCAGAAAACCATTTTCTGCCAGGATGAACAACTAAATTATCACTTACACAAAGCCTTAAATACCTGTTTATTTTTGGAAACAGAAATGGGACTGGAAAAATTGTGTAATGTTCAAACAAACTGTAATTTGCCAAAGGTACATTGATAACAACATTAAGGGATTTCTTGAATACAACTGCTTGAACAGTACTATGTCCATAAAACATATAAAGATTTTCAGGTTTCATCGATCAAATATATATAACGGCAATGTGATAAGATGTTGAATTCTAGCCAAAATATTTAAAAACACAGGTGCTTTTAACAAGGAAGAGCTTAATTTACCATGTACACTATTTTCAATTGCATACTTCAAATCGAACAGTTCCAATCTGGCATTGAAGAGAGCTTCGCTGACTTTTAGCAGCATGGTATTAAGGTCAACTTCAAAACTAAATGATATCCATCCTGTGCACTTCTTCTTGTGCTTTTTTAATAACCAGCCAATAAAAATAATTATAGTGATCTATATAACGAGGCTAATATCTGAATTGCTTTGGTATTGTTAATAACCCGGTCTTCTAAATTTTTAATAATCATGATATGGTTAGTTAAGTTTTCTGAAATGTCTTCCTGTGTGTCAGAAATAGAGTTAAATAGAGTTTAATCTTTTTTTTAAGATTAAGAGTTCTTCATCACCCATAGTTCCAAAAAGTGTTTTTATAATTTGCCCTCCAAAATTAAAGATACCTTCTTTTTTCTCGTGCTCCTGGTGGGAGCAAGGAGGTAAGTGTAGCGACTTCTACTTTGAATGCCAATGCAGATTCTTGTAATTGATCTAAAGCAAACTGAAAATTTTGATCGAAGGTAAAGTTCTCTCGGATGATCTCAATTTCTTGTTCATGAGCGGAGATAATATCTTGTATCAAGCTATCTAGCTCTGAAACTTCTTCTTACTCCACAACATTGAAATCCAGCACAACAGAAGAAAAAAAAAAGAATGAGGAAAAATTATGTTATTTCTCTTTTCGAAGACAGCACCAGAATCATCCCAAGGGGTCAATGTAAATCAAAGCATGGTGCCTCTTGAAAAGTAAAAGGAGGGCCATCATAAATGTAGGCAACTAATGCCCACACTACTAACGACACACCTATACACCCAAATTAAAAAAAAAATCCCAAATTGATAAAATTACCTAATGTCAATGACATAACATCTTAATAGCACTCGAACAAATTTTCATATTACACAATGTTACTCAATATAATACATGATAACTTAGATGCTAGTACCATGGCTTTTTTTTTATTATAGGGCTATATGCGAACAATGGTCCTGCCTAGATTCCAACCAGTGGGTGATCAGTACACTCGTTGAAACTGAGTCTGAACCAAAAATGGCAAAGCCTTAAATATCATTAAGATTGTGCCACAGCACAAATAATTGAACACAAACAAACTATTTTAAATCTTATATTTTGGCAAAATGTTTTTATAATAACTGCTAGCACCATAAAGAGGGGCCTCAAAACTCTTACAATTCCTAAAATTGATCACAATTATTTCCAGAATCCAAAAAATGCATAGAAAAGGTTAAAAGTTTAACAAAATATATTATAAGACTAAGAGTATTCAATGAATTGCCCATACAATTTGATGTTGATTAAAATGTGAAATACAGAATTACCACTTAATTACAATGAATGCAAATGTTTAAAAAATTGCAAAATACAAGTACGTTGACTAGAGTTCAGATAATTAGCAATTAGAAAAAAGGAGGGCAGCCTGAAAAGCCCAGTAAAGCCTCCTTTAATAAAATATACGTATTAAACCATTTAATAAAATTTACTTAAAAGTGAAGTATCAGTGGCGGTAGTCAAATGACCCATCAGAGCTCCATCAATTAAAAGGCAAAAGAACAAACACATTTACAATTAATTATTTACGCCCAATGCGAGAGTCGTGGACGCACAGCATATTAAAAAACTTAAATGAGTCTTGTCTTGGGCTGCAGACAAAACTAAATACTACACGTTAAAAAGACTGGAACACACAGCAAAGATAGAGTTTTAGTTAGACCGAAACCAAATTTGGGCTGGTGACCAAAACCACAATTTAGAAAAATCACCAACTCACTGCATGCCCAAGACAAACACAAACTACGCTGTACAATATCAACACATTGAAATTGACCCAATAGAATGCCTGCGACCACGACTCATCATTTCATGTTGCTCAACCGCATCTGCTTCTCAGGCAATAAAGTAAATTAAAAAGTGGCTCATCAGTGCCGACGTCCTACGGACAGCTAAATGACAATTTTAAAACATGGTGCTGCTCCTCAGACACTCCTGCAGGCAATGAACGGGCATAGAATAGATGGTGCGCAAGTAGTGCAACCACTTATATTAACTTGCCCCGTTAACAAAAAAATTATGATGCACAGAACGAGGGGAAATCAGGAAGGGAGAACAGGGGAGGAAAAAGGAGGAGAGTCGAGCCAGGCATAGAGCAAGCCACCTCGCAGAGTCGAGAGTACTTTAGACGTCTAGCGCAACAAGCGCTGACATCGCAACCTCCACTCCAAAACCTGTGCTCTGGCGACCAGCCTCTGAACTAGTTGACACAAAACATCCAAATGGTATACCAATATAGAAGAATGAAGGTTCGTAGACACAGAAGCAAAAATCGACGAGAAGTAGATAGTTCAGAAAGGATAGACTTCCAGGTTACACGCAGAGTTTTACATAAAACAGTTGAGGCACAATTCACAAAACATTCGGAGTGATTAGCTCCATCTTGAAGTAATAATGACACTGATGACTGTGAAGTCCCCGGGGACGGTGGGCAGCCAGGTGGAACACCACTCAGCGCCATCAGAGTGGCCTCTTCTCAAGCACAAGGTACAGTTGCCAACAGCAGCACGGGGGTCACGAATGGAGAAACCAAGTGGACCTCTGTCTCTTCCAGCAGATGACTCGCACCAAATCTCGGCTGCACGACGACGGCGATGGTAGATGGGCTCAGTTTGACTCGGTGGGAAGATGGGAAGCATGCAAAATAACCATCATTAAAGAAAGGAAAACCAATAAACAACCAAAATAACATGGGAAAAGGCGTCAAGGAAACATTGTGCGAATAGAGATTAAACAAGTAACCAAACTGCTGGCACATATAGGATTACTTAAACAATTACTTTCATTGCAAACAAGTTTTCAACTGTGAAACATGTGCCTTTCTAAACTATTGGTTAGAGCTGGGCGACACAAGACTGACAGTGTCAGGACCTAAGAATTTATTTATTTTAAAAGGCCCAACAAATTTTGGAATGAGCTTCCCCTTTAAATCCTTTCTCATATCTGTCAGTATATAGTTCTTACAGAAGACCAGGTCCCCTAACTTAAAACTAACAGGAAACCTGCCCCGGTCCATCTTTGCAGTGACCTGCAGCTTTGCTGCCCTGAGTCTACGGTGAACTTCCTCATGCAAGCAATCTTGGTCAGCATCACCAAGGGGAGAGGGAAAAGGGGAGGATATCCCAAATGTTGAGTAACAGGTGACTAAGCGGATGGCCAAAGAATGGGAGTGAGGGAACTCCCATGGAATCATGTAAAGAACTATTGTATCCCACATTTGTGAAATGAAAATCCTGTTCCCATAAAGTATAATCTTGGTTATGAAAAATTGTTAAACAGGCCTTAAGATCGCATTCATCATGCTCAATGCAAATTTCTGAAGCCCAAAAATGCATGCTAAAGTTTCCTTCTCGTAGATACCCAGCCTTCGTTCTGTCTCAGAAAGACTGTGACTCGCGAAGGCAACAGGCGCCAAACTGAACTCTGTCTGCTGGTTTAGGGCAGTGCCTAAAGCCAGTGACGAGACATCAACTTGAATGACAAAGCGGCGCGCAAAGTCCGGAAAATGAAGCACCGGAGGAGAGACTTTCCGTAAGCAGAGAGAAGGCAGACTCCTCCTCCTGACCCCAATGAAATACTACTCCCTTCTTTTTCAAGAAATTTAATGGTGTTGCCAGTTCAGAAAAATGATTAATGAAACTGGAGTAATAACCTAATAATTCCAAAAACTTCTGTACACCCTTCAAGGTCTTAGGGCGAGGGAAATTCAATATAGGCGCCACACGGTCAGGATCAATTATCAAATGACCCTCACAGAGCAAATATCCTAGAAATTTCACCTTGTTTGATTCCAAAGCAACTTTATCTGGATTTACGGTCAGACCAACCGTGCACATTTTGAGGAACACCTGACGCAAATGGACAAATGAGACTCATGATCATCACTGTAAACAATTATGTCATCAGTGTAGTTGAAAAAAAATTTGAATTTAAATTCAGACAGAACATGATCTAACACACGTGACAAGGCTTAACTACCGAAATTGGAACCCATAGGAATGCGCATGAACTCATATTGGCTTCAGGGTGTACTAAAAGCCATGTACTTCAGGAGGGATCCAGTAAACATCGGTGAAAAATGTTAAAATCTAATAGTTCCTTCGACGTCAGGTTATTGTTCACCGGGATTTTTGGTGAGTAAAAGGGAAAGTGACAAATATCGTTTGGTGGTTAACCATTCCCTGGTAAACAAAAAGATTCATAAGGATCACTTCCCATTGCCTACAATTGATTGTACCCTTCAGCACTTGGGTAAATATTTTAGTTAAACCGAAACCAAATTAGGGCTGGTGACCAAAACCACAATTTAGAAAAATCACCAACTCACTGCATGCCCAAGACAAACACAAACTACGCCGTACAATATTAAAACATTCAAATTGACCCAATAGAATACCTGCGACCACGACCCACCATTTCATGTTGCTCAACCGCATCTGCCTCTCAGGCAACGAAGTAAATTAAAAAGTTGCTCATCAATGCCAACGTCCTATGGATAGCTAAATTACAATTTTAAAACATGGTGCTGCTCCTCAGACACTCCTGCAGGTAATGAATGCGCATAGAATAGATGGTACACAAGTAGTGCAACCACTTATATTAACTTGCCCCGTTAACAAAAAATGGTGATGCACAGAATGAGGGGAAATCAGGAAGGGAGAACAGGGGAGGAAAAAGGAGGAGGGTTGAGCCGGGCATAGAGCAAGTCCCATCTCGCAGAGTCGAGAGTACTTAAGACATATAGCGCAACAAGCGCTGACGTCACAAGATGACAAAAAAAAATTTGAAAGAAATTACAATAATGAAGATTGTACAGCATATGATTAGTAAGAGATTGGAAAGCGCTTTCGCTAATCGCCAACAACACAACACAGGTAGAGCCTGCAGGTTCTCTAACTCTGCGCGACAACTTACGTTGAGGGTTGGGGGTTATATCTCTTTAAATGTGAAATATGGGCACGTGTCACATAAACACCAGTGTGTACGTTGACTAGTCAAGCTGTCACAGGGGAAGAAAAACGTTGGATCTTGTACGGTCCTGACCAACGAAATGACAATCAGGCCATTCTTTTGTCCACCGCTTTACTGGTGGGATGAGTTTTCAACAAAACAAGGTCTCCAACTTTGAATGGGTTACTTTTCACGTTCTTGTTATACTTGACATAGGTCTTCTCATGAATCCGTTTGAGATTTTTGAGGGCAGTTGCCCAAACTTCACGGATGTTGTGAGCATCATCAGAAAGAAGGTCACTCAATTGCCACAAATTTGAGAATTTTGCAAGTACGTGAACATCAAATTGAAAGGAGTCGACTTGTGTGACTCATGCTGAGCATAATTGAAAGCCATTTGCAACCAAGGTAAATACTTGTCCCATGATGTCTGATCCTTCGTATGGAAAGCTATTAAAGCTGAACGGAGGTTGCAGTTGAACCGCTTCACGTGTGAAGGTGGAGGGTTATATGGCGATAAAGTGATGTGCTTAATACTGTATGAGAAATACATGTCTCTTAACAGTTTGGATGTGATTTGGGAACTATTATCCAAAACAATTGATGAGGGCACCCCAAAATTTTGAAAAACATTTGCCTGAAGTGCCTGTATTGTTGATATAGCATCTCCCTTTCTAAGAGGAACTAACCAAACAAATTTAGAAAAGCATCAGCACAAACCAATAACATGTTGTGGCCTGTCTTACTTCTAGGGAAAGGACCCACAAAGTCAATGAAAAGCTTTTGTATAGGTCTTTCTGAAACTTCTGATGCCATTAGGCCTAAATGTGTATTCTGAGCAAGCTTGTTTAGGGCGTATAGATGACACACCTTAACTCTGTCTGCAATTTCTGGGTTCATCCTTTTCCAAATAAAACACTTCCTGATTGGTTTGATGGTCTTGTATGCTCCACAGTGTGCACCTACCGGAGAAGAATGGTAGTACTCAAAAACCATAAGTCTGAACACCGAAGGCAAGACAATGCGTCTCTGATTTCCCTTCGTGTTACAGTAGAGCATGCTCTTAGACAACAAGTGGGGTTTTTGCTCTATTCCAGAATTGAGGTTTTCAATGATTATTTTTAATTCCTGATGGGATTGGATACTTTCGAAAGCTAACGGGAATTCAACCAAAATATTACTACTTGAATTATTATCATTAGGCTCAAGACAAACGGAATTTTCAAACATGCAAGCTCTATTTCAATTAACCTACAGTATTTAGAAGCATTAAATAACCGCAAGCATATAGTAAGTATTTTAATTTTATTTAGTCAAGGCCTTTGATTGCGTCAGTCATATAAATTTACTAATGAAACTTCAGCATTGTAGTATAAGAGGTAGTTTTTTTTATTAAATTTATTAAAGAAATAATTTTATAACCAACAACAATCAGTACTTATGAAAAGCAAGACGGCATCTAATGTACATTATAAGGTAGGAAAAATAAAACATGGAGTATCACAGGGCTCTGTATTTGGACCAATATTGTTTTTGATCTATTAAAACAATTCACCTATGTCCATCCATCCAAAAACAGACTAGTACCATATTTTTTGCGGATGATATCACTATTTTAGTAAATGATAAACATCTACATCAACATAGTTACAAGGCACACGAGGCAGTTGCAGTCTTATTTGACAAGTTTTCTGTAAATAAATTAATAGTAAATTTAGACCAAACCAAACTAAACTTATAAAATTTTCTCATAGGAATAAATTGGGTATCTTAATAATATTTCGTGTAATGATGTTGATATAGAACAAGTTGAGACACTACAGTTTTTGCGTTTGAAAATTGGTAACTGTTTACATTGGAAAAATCTCATTAAATATCTCAGTTCTAACTATAGTTGGCTTTATACTTTACATATTAGTAATATTGTTGGTTCAGATATACTAAAGTAAATATATTTTTCATATTTCCACTCTCTTATCTTGTATGGAATAATTTTTTGGGGGAATTCAGTCGAGACTAAAAAAATTTAAATTGTACTATTAGAATTTTTTTACATTATAAAAGCAGAGTTTTCTGTAAACCATTGTTTAAATTGCAATTACCAAGCTAGTATATTTTTGTCAGTGTTGTTGTTTGTTAAAGAAAATTGTTCAAATTTTGAAAGTAATAGAACTATACTCTCTTGTTATAGCCTACTAAATCTAAGGACGATATGCATATTCCTGAAAATGTATTAAAACTGTGTCAGAAAGGATTTTATTATTCTGCTGTTAACATTTATAATAAGTTACCAGTAGAATTTAAATTATTGTACAGTGGTGACTAAAATTTTAAAGAGTAAATTGAAAAAGTATTTATTGTCTAATGTATTTTATTCTGTTAAGGAATATCTAGAGTTTTAAATATGGTACTATGATATTTTGTGTATATACAGTGTATAAGGGATTGTATTTAACTTATTTGCATTTATTTATATGTTTTTCCACATCCTGGACACTTTTGTTCTATATCAGAACTTATGGAAAACTACATTATTGTTTGTGAAAATTGAAACACCCAGAAAGAATGGCCCAAATGAATCCAAACTCAGAGGATGTGTAGAACGGTGTACCAGCAATAAGTGATTACAATTGCAGAGAGATGGCGTACACGGAGCCCAGTAGCACCGACCCTTGTGTGACTGGAAAGGTCTGTGTTACACCAAGCTCAGCCAGTGAAGAACCATCAAACAAAGTGAAAGCAAGTGCCAGTATGCCTCATTGACGTCAAAGGGCACTATATCACCATGTGATTGAGTTCGAACGGGGCAGAATGAACAGTCTCTGGAAACGAGTTTGTCATATCGTGACATTTCGGCCCGTATAGGGCAAACTGCTACGACAGTGATGCACGTGTGACCGAGCTGATGCTGTACCACGCAATATGACCACAGTACAGGATTACCGCCATCGTGTCTGCATGGCCGTAATGGACTGTACAGCCTCGTCCACAGTGTTGGCTCGACACTGGAGCACTGCAACGGTTATGGACCTGTCTGTGTTGATGGTTTGACACCATCTGCTGCAGACTAGACTGGTGGCACGCATGCCGCGTCGGCTTCTATTGTCCAGAAACCACAAATGCCTCAGACTGCAATGGGCACATGGATACCATTGCTGGCATGCTGAGTGACAAAATGTAGTGTTTTCGGATGAGTCTCGCTTCAACCTGTCCTACAGTGATGGCCGCATGCGTGTTAGACGCTACCGTGGTTACCGCAATCTGGCAGCCTGCATTGTGGAGCGGCATAGCGGACAAACGCCAAGTGTGATGGTTTGGGGCACCATTGGACGCAACATGCAAACTTGACTCCTACGTATTGAGGGAAATCTGAACAGCAACTGCTACATCAGGAGGGTTTTAGAGTCCGAGGTACTGCCTTTCCTTCAGTCAACTCCACATGCCATATTTCAGCACGACAATGCCTGACCACATGCGACGAGTACCACTGCTTCCCTGGCCTACACGTTCACCTGACATGTCACCCTTCAAACATGTCTTGGGAATGTATGGTTGGTCAGCAACTTGTTCGTCACGGACCTCCAGCAACCACTGCTGATACTTTGTGAACTTGCATACAAACCGCGTGGAGGGAGATTCCCCAGGAACATATCCAGGTCCTCTTTGATTCCATGCCACGACGATTAGCGGCTCTGATTGCAGCACATGGGGACTTCACACCATACTGAATTCTCAAGGACAGAGATCATGTACAGTTTTGTAATCCTAATCAATTGTGTATTGTCATGTACCGAATCTGTGGTATAAAGTTCATTTCAATCCTTCCTGGTGTTGCATTTTTCACAAACGTTAATGTATTTTTTCAATAAAGGAAGTAAGCGTAAAATACAGTGCCTAGGACCTAGTGCCATGGTATTTTTTTCCATCTGAGAAAGGAACCAAAATAGGTAGAGCAGTGTTTTTTTTTTATCTTTTTTTCTTTTTCTTCCCCCACACAAGTTTTGCTGTGCCAATATTGGAAAATGACAAAGGTTTAAATTTTAGCATATTTCGTACTTATTACAGCAAAAATATAGAGGCTTGAATTTGTGGTTCAAAACTGAAACAAGATTTTAATGTTTGAATACTTATTATAATCTTTAGATATAATAGCAAGACGTTTACAAGTTGGAATTTGGTAGAAGTGGTGATGACATGGTGTGTTGCTTTTAGCTGAACTAAAATGTTAAATTTTCTTCCTGTGAAAAATACTTATCACCAAATTATGTTCATACATGTTGTGTTTTTTCAACCAAACTAAGCACGTGATAAATCTGTTTTTTCCACGGCAGGAATAAATATACTGTAACATGTGTAGTATCGGTTGCGAATTACGTTCATTACATCTAAATTGCCATTGTTGCGTCTGTTTCGTGGCCATTATGCTATGCTGGGCTTGTGTTTGTGTGTGTGTGTGTGTGTCTGTATGTGAAAGCAAATAATTGGACGAAAAGATTTATACATTTTAACCATAACTGCTTTTTTTTTAAAAACAATTGTGTAACTTGCCTAAGTTCCTGTGATGACTTCTTGACAATTACCTACTGCTCTATCTCTCCAATGCCTGTATTTGTATGTTATACTGTACCCAAACCTTGGAAATTGTCTGCATGAGCAGTTCCTTGGGATAATCTAGCTTTCCCTCGACGGCCGTTATAAGTTCACTACTCTTTAGTAGAATAGTAATCTGGAATTTCCAATAATCCCAGTTCAACTGGCCCTCCAATGCTTCAGTACATGGTTTTTTAAATAACTCTCCATAATGAAGTAGGAAAACATGACAAAATGAACCTAACCTTGAACACCAAATTATTATCTGTCCCAATCACAAACATTAGACTCACACATAATATTTTCATGATTCACAGTAGTTAATGGTTATCCATCTGGTACTGGATACATAACCTGAAGGTTTAACAAGGTAGGTATTGGTACACAACAGGAAAATTCATAGAGACAGATTTTGTTGCTGTAGCAGTGGTGATGCAACTAGGTTCAAACTATGTTAAACCTAGGGTTTTTTAAGAGCCTTGTTGTGTGTGAACAGTGGTTAAGGTAACTCATATGCCCAAAAAATTACAACTGGACACTTTCTGCAAGATCAAATGCTGCTCAGAACTGAAAACAAACACATTTTAGCCAATTTTTAGCAACATGTATGTAAGTCGTGTGGGCCATTCTGCCTTTTGGCATATGTACACACAGCATCATTTACTTATTTCTTAATGTTTTTTAATTTTCATGTTATAACCATGATACTTTTTCATGAACATCTAAGACAGATAAAAATTATTGTGTATAAAATTGAATGTTTTGTATTAGCAAATAAGTCAATATTTCAAATTAGTGTTCATCTTTACTGTTTAATGACAATCCCTATGTAATACTTAGAAGCCCATCACAAAGGTATGTTAACTTCTGCAACATTTTCAGTTGGAGTATCTTTATTACAAGAGACGCTGTCATCACACTACCAGTTATTGTTGTATGCAAACTAATGTTGCTTATTCTGTATTTTAGCTTGAAGAAAGCATATGTTGTGTCAATTTCCCGAAAGATTCCTCGTTCCTGTCCCTTCAAGTCTTACAAAGAGATCAAGAGACATTGGAAAAATATGGTACGCAAAATATTTTGTTCTGTTTAGTTTATCAATATATTTTTATGTAGTCATAAAATTACAAACCAGTGTTACAATGTCAAAACCAATTATATGAACTGCAGCAGACAGTTTGTTAGTGATGTAACTGACCACTGAGTAAACTTTTAAAAGACCATTGTTAAAGGAGGATGAAAAATGAAGTAGGTACTAAAACTCCAAAAGAAGAATTTAGGAAGTGGCTTTAGCGACTGTCTTTATTGGTTTTCTTTTCATGATACATGAGTTGAACAGAGTCCTGCTTGTACAAATAACATTGCAACTAAATTCTGGACCTAGTCTGATATCTGCTGCATGATGATGCATAAGTGATGTTTGCTGCCCAAGATACCACCCAGCATTACTCATTTGGAACAAAACTCAACTATAGGATCATGATAATGTTCGGCTGTAGTGGAAAATGCTCAATAACAAGTGAAGGGTGAGGACAAACAGGATAGCCCTGAGAAAATGTGGAGGTTCAAAAATAACTAAGACTATCCAGGCTATGGGAAACACCATTTGCCTGAGGTGTGAAGTATCAGTTACATAGAGATAATACATCTATATAATGACTCACCATTTCAGGCTATGCAGCAGTTGTGTTGTGAAAAACATAAATGGACAACAGATGCACAAAGTGTCAAAAGTGTCGTACAAAAGTGGCACTAGACTTTGTGCAAACACACACACAGGTACACTAATTACAACATAAATCAAAATCACATCACGCTCCAGAACAAGAAAGTTAGTCACGTTAAGAGCATCACCCACATTGGAAGGGATATGATGTTATGAAGGTGCCCAGTCAGAAAACGTTGGTCAGGCTCGTAGATATTCTGAGCAGTTAGCCAAACATGTGGTGGTAGCAAGCCATAGTTTAAGGTGCTAGAGATTGTAGAGTTACTCTGTGATGTACATGTCTTGCCCTGATACGCACCATCTCAGAATTCAACAAGAAGTTACTGATATAACTAATAAGCCTACTTTCCTCAACATGGGTGCAATTAATTTTTAAATAATTTCTTAAAAGCTGAGTTGGTAGATAGGACTTACCATCTCATTGAAAGCAATATCATTTGAGATGAAACCAGAAACATATGCAACAGTAGTGAAACAATTACGAATACACATGTTACTTACCTGGGACTCGAAACCAGAAAATCTCGTACCATAAGCTAGTGTACAATCAACTGCATTACGGAGGTCGGGGTCGAGCATGAGCTTTGAATTTAATGAGTCTAATGTTTAGAATGATAGAGTTTACTAACCTAAAATATTTACAGGGCCATCATTTTCAAAATAAGTGACTGAACCACTCAAAACATGTTAGTTTACATGGCCTACCATAATGCTACTTGTGTGAAGAATTTGGTGAAAATCGGTTAAATGGTGCCTCAGATGTTGCATAAAACCTCCATATTTCTCATGTGTAGATCTGCATAAATGGAGGACAAAAAAGTTATGTATTATCACATTCAATGATTGTATACTGCCAGTATACAAACTTAAGCTAAAATCAATTACTTAGTTTTGTAGATAGTACACTAAGCTAAAACTATTTTATAGCTGTCATTCTGAAAATAAGTGTCTGTCACTTAAAAAAAATTCTTATAGTTATATGGCCTACCACAGTACCACTTCTTTGCCAAATTTGATAGCAATAGATTGATTATTTCCCGAGATATGACATAAAAACTTAATATTTATTGTGGGGCGAACTTACAAAATGGTAGAAATGAGGCTCTGTATAGACAAATTTTTTGGTTGTAATTGATACAGCTAGCATACAAAGCATCAAAGTTAAGTTAGAATTTGTTTTGTTGATAAAAGATACTGAGATAAAATATTTATATAGCTACCATTTCAAAAATAAGTGCCTGACCTACTTAAAACATACCAGTTTACACCACTTGCTGCAGTACAAATTGTTTGCCAACTTTGGTAAGAATCTATCAATAGTTTTTCAAGATATGACATAAAAACTTTATTTGTATGGTACTATCTTACAAAATGGCAGACAGTATATGCTTTGTGTAGATACAAGTGAGATTTGTAATATCTACTGCCAGCATACAAAGATTAGTGGGAATTGATTACATGGTTTCAACTAAATGACTATATGACAACTATTTTGAAAATAAGGGTCTGGTGTCTAAAAACGCACATTTTTACATCATCTGCCATAGTACTTCTTGTTTGTCAAATTTGATAGGAATTGGTAAATTGTTTTCCAAGATAAGACACAAAAACTTCATTTATTCATGTAGTGC
Organism: Clitarchus hookeri; assembly: GCA_002778355.1. Taxonomy (NCBI): domain Eukaryota; kingdom Metazoa; phylum Arthropoda; class Insecta; order Phasmatodea; family Phasmatidae; genus Clitarchus; species Clitarchus hookeri. The sequence goes on from NQII01001688.1 coordinate 173,978, forward strand.
TATCTTACAAAATGGCGGACAAAACATGATTCATGGAGATACAGTTAATAGTTGTAAGGTTTGCTGCCAGAGTACAAAATTAAGTTGGAAGTGATTACATAGTTACAACAATATAGCATTCTAAGCAAAGATGCCTAGGTGGCCGCCATTTTGAAAGTGTCTGACATACTTAAAACATATAATTTTATATCATTTTCTACAGTACTACTACTTTGCCAAATTTGGTAGGAATTGGTTCATTGTTTACTGAAATATAACATAAAAACTTATTTTTTCATGTGGTGTTATCTTAAGAAATGGCTGACAAAATGGTTGTGTGTTGGCATATATGATACTTGTAATATATACTTTCAACATAAAAAATTTGGTCAAAATTGGTTTAATGGTATAGTAGATATACCACAAACCTAAAATATTTGTATGGCCACCATTTTGAAAATAAGGGTTTAATAAAGTTTAATTACTTACAGTTACCTGGTCTGTCATAGTATTACTTACATTCCAAATTGGGTGAGAATTGCTTTGATAGTTTCCCATTTCCCGTTAATGCTTACATGATGCTCTGCCAGCATACAAAATTTGGTTTAAATCTGTTGAATGATTCCAAAGATGACATCACCCAAAATATTAGAATGGCCGCCACTTTGAAAGTAAGTGCTTAGCATGGTTGAAAACTATTAAAGTCAAGTGTCCTTACTAAGTACTATTTATGTACTGAGTTTGGTGAAATTCGGGGAGAGAGAGAGAGAGAGACAAAGAGAGAGACAGAGAGAGAGACAGAGAGAGAGACAGAGAGAGAGAGACAGAGAGAGAGACAGACAGACAGACAGACAGACAGACAGACAGACAGACAGACAGACAGACAGACTAAAACACAATGTAGATATATGGTACAAATTATTACAGACAATCTTGAAACCTATTTACTCCTCATTATGCATGCATGCTATAGAGTGCATTCATAATGCTTTCATTCCATGGCTGGTCTGGCCACAAATGCTCATTAGCATCCTTCAGACCACGGGCATGGGTGTGTACAAAACAGGCATGTTGATGCTGACCACAGTGAAACATTGACATGGTGCTGTACATAGCCAAGGAGTAATCTGCTCCGAGCCCTCATACATACACACACAGATACCTCGCATGCAGACCATTCTTTGACAGTTGTAAACTTATCTACACATGCAGCATTGAGACCAGGCTCAAGCAAGGCCACATGACACCAAATTTAAGATATGGTAAATAGTGCATTAGTATTGTTTCTGAAAGGTAACTTTAGTATGCACTGGATGTTAAATTTATAACATGAATATTTATATTCTTTGTTTGGTTACCTTAAGAACATATAATTAAACATAAAGATGTATTAAATCCAAAATTTATCTGTGTGCACTGTTAAAGTGCTTTGAACTGAAATAGAACACATTATTTATTAAAGTTATTCACAATCTATGCACAATTTTCATTAAATGAGATGCTGTTATATTGTGCTGACAGTGCTCTTCAGATTTGCGTGAAGGGTAAAAATGAAAAGAAATGATATAAAAAAAAATGACTCAGAAGTGCCCTAAAAATACCATGTGCAATAGCATTTGCTGCATTGCCCACTTAAGATTGGTATTTTATTACTTAGACAACTGTAGGATATTTAGAACCATAAACAAAATAACTTAGGGCATAAATGAGTGTTTCATGAGGTTATTGAACTTTACAAGTAAAGTAAATATTAATTAACAAAACAGTGTAAAAGAAGAAAGTTTTGATTAGCAGTGAAAAAATATGTTTTCATTGGTGTGTTCTTTTTAGTTCCATATATTCGTATAATTTAGTACAAAAATAATTTTGAAAAAAAGGAAGCTGCCTCAGAATGTAATGTCTTTATTCCTTATGCTAAATAGTTGCCATTTTAAGATTCTTGTGTGTAGTCAAAATCAACACATTTTATATGTATTACTAATTTTGCAGTGTGTGATAGTTTCTTTGTACTGTTTGTAATGTCTGGTTAATAAATTTATCCTGAAAGCTTCATCTGTAGCTTCAGAATAAAAGTATTACTGCGTACAGGTTCAGTAATTAATTTATTCGGGACGGTGTTACACTCCAGAGGGCTGAACACAAACTCTCCGACAGCAATCCTTATGTTTCGGAGACATAACAAAACACAAAGCGAATGTATTCTCCATTTCATATACCTTAAATTTTGACAATTCTCAAAAATAAGTGCGGCCATGATGTATCTCTCCACCACAGCTGTTCTGTCTGTGAAGAAAACTATCTTTGTTAACAAACTACGAATCCAATGGCGGGCAATGAAAGACTGGCAACTTCAGTGTAGTACTTAGGCTACTATAGCTGGTTGCCATTCCCATCTGTTTTATTTTCGTTATGACTACATAATATACTAGTTAGGGTTGTGTTTATTTTATTGGTGATGTGGGGAACTCTAGTTTGTCTTTCGTGAGATGTGATTGTTTTGGGGTTCTTCATAGTTTTGAGAGAGTGGTGATAGAAACTCACATTATTTTGATGAAGCGGTGAAAAATTTTGTTTGTACAGAAATAATATTGAGTTTACTATAACTCTAAAGTTTTAACTTCATCGAAAGAACTAAATGCAATAAATCTGTCACTATTCATACCAATGCAAGAAATACTAAAAAAATTGTTACATTTTTTTATATAATGAACTACACTAAAAGGATGTTTATTTAGGCTACGTACATTTGAAAACCTCCCACAAGAACAAAATGCAATAAATACGTCACTGTTAATACTGATGTGTGAAACGCACAATGTTAATATTTTCAGCAAATTTAACTTCCCACATAAAAGTCGTTAACAGTTTCAATAAAATAAATTAGGGTAAAACAAGGTTATTAAAAGGCCATACACATTAAAAATATTCTAACAATTTAAGAAAACATAATTTACAAAACATACAAACTTACTGTCCACTTTGTAATTCCTAAACATGTAGCGAGCTTTGGATGATTACTTCACTAAAATCACTTTTGTCGGCCACTGATACAAAAATATTTATTTGCTGACTTATTCAATTAACAAACATTTGAACTATTTCTTGAAACCAAAAAATGTAAACTTTACAAAGTAAATACTTTTTCGCTTGCGCTTTGCGATGATCAAAGAAAATGGCGGACCACATCACACAACAAACCCTTTTTCGAAGCGGCAGACACATGTCTATAATTCATTTCACTGAAGAGACTGTTCTGAAAAGGCACCTACACCTATGATGAACTACATTTAATGAAATACGCAAATGCAAAAATAATTAACAGCATATATAATATTCCGACACCACCAGCAAGGAATTCTCGCATATAAATAAATTATGATGGAAGAGAGCTCAATAGTAATGGCATTTCATTGAGCAGATGAAGACAGTAGACAAGGGAGATTGGTGGAGATATTTCACATAACCGTAATATTTGCATGCTCTACTGTAATACATCTAAATGTTTTTTAAGCCCTTGCTCTATAACTCAGAAAAATTGTACAATAGTCTATGAGCATAATTTTAACCATAAATGTTGTAATTATCATTAAATTTCTACACTATAATTTTAAAGCTAAGAACTATTTTCTTCACAAACATTGCCAAGACCACCAACATAACAACATGCATCCCGCAACAACCATCAGCTAACACAGTCCTTTGAAAATCACTGTTTACATGCTGTGTACATTGGTCACATTGTGTGTAACATTTTACTGAAGTTATATGAAACAGAGAATAGTGATTACGAATTGCACTGCAGTAGGCATTTCATTAAACTTCAAAGCATATTTAAATTTTGTGCCATCACAAAACAAACGAATAGACTGAAAATCGTTACGTCGCTCGCGTGGGCTACAGAATAATTGTTTAGGTTTTTTTAAAATAAATCCCCCCCCCCTCCCCGGTTTACAAACTTGCAGGCGCCATGGCTCTCCACGTCCACATACAGTCAACCAACTCGCGAAAAATTACTTTTAACAAAACTTTTGATATCTCTTAAAGTATAGGTGGGAATTGTATGCTGTATGGGGAAACAGCTTGGATTTTACGTATTTATTTATTGAGAAATTAAATGATGAAAACGCTTATTAGTATTTCTCTGTTATAGATAGATATATGCTACAGTAGAGTTTTTTTTAGGTCTTTTTTTTATTCTACTCAATTTTTTACTACATGATATTGTTCCATCTGTAACGGTTTAGACAGACTTGATTCACTATTATCGTCACTGCTTATTCCTTAATACCTGCGCGACATCTTTTGAGTGAAAAAGTAAACTCATGCTGCTGCAAAACCACTCACGAATAAATAACCTACAAAGACTGCTGCAACTATATAAATATATCTTGTGAATAATTCAAAGTGTTTTATATCACAATAGAGTGTATTATGTTTATTTCTTGGTAAATTAGCTTAAAATAAATTATGTGCAGTATTTACTTTCAGCTCTCTCTAGACAATCGTACTCTTGGTGAATAGCGCACGACATATGTGATGTCGGCTGCATAAAATGTAGGTTGATACTCGCATCTTGCGATTTTCACCGCTGCAACGTCATCAAACTCTGACATTTGCTGTACAATAACAAAACACAAGATGTTCATACTCAGCTCGGTTCGGAGTGTGCTACATACCGACAAAATTGCTTCTCAACTAACCAAATCTTGCAATATATGACGTTCATAATTAGCCTGCAGGCCTCCTGGCCAGAGTGCACAAATTAAATTGGATAGGGACAACAAAGTTGTTTTTCAACTACTGCAAGTTTCTGCTTGGCAGCTCTGATGAAATACACACTTGAAACACTCCTGCATTCCTTACCTGTTCACTGTTTGGTAAATATTTTAGTGTAATGAGATTACAAATGTTGATGAAGTTAAAAAGACAAATACCACATGTTTGGTTGTTTTTGTGGTAATTTATTTTCCTTTGTTCATGTAGCACTAGTTACAGAAAATACTTCCCATTGATTCACTTCTGAATTTTACTGTGAGGCAATTGCCAAGTCTCGAAAATAGCAGCACCAAGTTACTCAATTCTGTTAACTGAGCTGATAAAAATTATGTCCGGTCATACACACACATACTGTACAAGCTAGGGTCCGAACCTCTAGCTAAGGCCTTGCTGCTGCCTCATGCAGATTCTCTTAATTTATATGTTACTTGATTAAATTTAGCTTGAGGTTAACTGTTCAAAAGAATGAAACATTTTTTTTTGGCACAGTCTTTGAACTGTGCGAGTTAAGTTTGTCTGCCCATTCACATTCTTTTGTAAATTTACCCCAGACTTCCACTAACACAACATTATATCACTACATACTGATGAAGTGATAATTACTTTTGGGGTGAGTGAGTGAAGAGTTTTGGACGGCTCTTAACAGCAAGTTCTTGAGAGCCGATGAGGGTGATTGAGGTGAGTAAAGAGCAGTGCCAGAATAAAGGGGTGGGGGAAAAAAACACAGACAAGCAGCATCATCTGGCACAATTCCCTCATGCAAAAATCTGGGAGTGGCCTGGTTGGGGATTGAACCCAGTTCACCTTGGTGGGAGGCGAGCAGGCTAACTGCTCAGCCACTGCGACCCCATTGCTGTTAAGCATCACCTGGTGCCGGGCACCCACACTGACGAACAAAGTACCTCCTGATTGGTCCAGTTTGCTCACTTGATGCGTCATCACAATTACAACCTAATTATCTGCCGCCTCTGTGGCGCCAACCTAACATTTTTTCCCACCTTCACAACAAAACAAATTAAACGCCTCAACTGAAAAAATATCACTATACATACATCCCCAAATTAATATCAACATAGTGCCTCATGATACTGAACAGCCTAAGTTATTTCACAAGTTCAAAAATTCTCTCCACATTAAACTTTACAAAAATTTATATCTGACAATTAACTCTTATATCCTATACAAGCTTATAGGCATAACCATTTGTTATCAGCATCATTTTCAAGATCTGTAGAAAAATTATTTAGATATAATTATTCGTATTTTCAGGAGATGCAAAAATTAGTATTGAATCAGTAACCTTGGTAACCTGCAATGTCACAATTATCAGTACTTGGCCGATCAAACATCATATTTGTGTATGGTGGCTGCTGTGGTATAAACAAGGGCAAGGTTCAAAGACATCACAGTTTCTGATGCTGCTGCTGTTGGCCACACTGGACGCGATGCAAGATGAGACATGAAATGATGGATTGAAGGAAAACAAATGTTTTTAAATGTGAGTAACCACAGTTAACACAACAACACAAGACCCGACATGATGCCAAGCAACATGAATTAGCACAACCAACTTTCAGCTAGTAAGAGAGTCTGAAATGCTCACGACCAATAGCATTAAATTTATTAAAATGCCACTAAATTCACAAAAAATAACTTCAGCTATAACAACTCTAAACAGTGGGTAAATAATCAGTACTAGTGTAGTTTATTGCATCATTTCAACAAACAGATTATAGTAGGCCTGTGTACATATTTGAACACATTGGCAGTGACAAAACTGCATTAAAGCAGCTTACTTATTTAGACTTAATTCACTGCTAGTTTCTATTTTGACAATGTGAGAACTGCTTATTTTGCATAATAATTACAACAGAAAATAGTGAACACTAAATAACATCACACGTGTACATACAGAGATAAACCAATAAAAGTAATTCATACTAGACATTGCTATAAAATTTTTGTAATGGTAGTTTCATGTCTGAAAACCAATGCTATAAAATTTACTTAACTGTTTGGTAATTGTTATACTTGGAGTGGTAAAGTTTTTTGCCACCACTTTATACAAGTACGGTGGCTGCTGCTACTATTATATGGACATCTTCCCTTACTTAGTGCTGCAACACACAATACTATACACATACAGTCTTTTATTCCAATGTATGGTACACAAACTGTCAAGAGAAACCGGTAGTAACTGAAGGGCCCTGGAGGGGATGTGCGGGATGTATTGGCAGCATGGTCCAGGGTGGGGTACAGCATGGTTGTAGTCAGAACAGAATCAATGGAAGGGAGGGAGAGATGATTTATACCCCCAGTTTACTCCTCTGCACAATGCTTCATGTGCGAATGGATATTCTAAAAACAGATTGTTTACTTGCAATCAGCAGAATGCCACACACACTTGCAATTGTAATGTTTTGAACATTTCAAAAATCACCCTAGATTATTCTCTTCCTGAATTTCTATATCACGGATGAACAATGTTCAACTATAGTACTTTTGATTGTCTGTACGCTATTAGCCAAGCTTTAATACATGCAGAAATGGCAGGGATGATTTATGAGGTGTAACAGATTAACAACTGTTTCAGTATGGATACCGCTTGCCTGAAAATGATGAAAATATGGTCTACTACACACTTGCCTTCCAGCCATGGAGCAGGACACTGTACACGTACCCTAGCCTCTGTGTTCGACCAACTGGCTTGATCTTCCTTGGCCGTGTTGACTGCAAGGATGTGCTCAGGGCATTTGTGAAAGATATGGCTATGAAGATGCCCGAAATATGTGGACGGACCTTCACAGTAGGAAACAAGCTGGGATGTGCAGTGCCCAAACTGAGCCAATCTAGTGATGTAAGCTACACTCTTATTGTCACCATAGTAATAATTCATCTGACTAATTTGTTTAAAATAATTTGCTTTGTCACGGTTATTACTTTGTCATTATGTCAATCTAATTGAAGCCCCCTTAAGAGTATTTTGGATATAAGTTAATACTGAACATAATAATAAAATTTCTCAGTTCTGACAGTCAGTAAAAAAATTCTGAGAAAGTGCAATGTCAGGCAGCAATTGTTGCCAACTTTGGGAACAAATATTTTGCTATAGTGATGCATTCCTGTCGAGATATCTCTTCCGCCGTGAATTTGTATATTTATGTGTGGCACATGATATCATGCTAAAATTATGCATCATTCTGGTGAAATGTTTGTTTACAAAGTTGGCACAAATTATTATCTAGGATTGCTGTTTCTTAGATGAAAAATCCGTAGACTTAAGTTAACAAGTTCAGCATTAAATTATGTACAGCACACACTTAAATGCAATTCCAAGCATAATAATGTTTATTGGTTATTCACGGTAAAGTGAGCACTTTTGAAAGCCCTCTCATTTGGAATAATAGTCAATAAACATATTTCATTTTAACCTTAGTCATTAACTTCTGAGGGCGGTGGAATATACACACTGTGTTTATTACTTACACAGCAAAATTCATTTATAAATGTGGTTAAAGGATAAAAAAAAGGCTGAAAGGAAAGAGTAACTAGAGCCTCACAAGTGCTCACTTTACCATGAACAGTCTTTAGCCTTTACCAGTATTACTGTTATATACTGCATGTTTACTTTATCATTGTTTGAATCAAATTGTTAGAATCATTAGAAATAAAATTTTATTTTATAAGGACCAATCTGAAGCAGGTACAATTGTTTTATAGTAGCTGCATGACTTGAGTAAGATACCTATTACTTTTAAATATCTTCTAACATGACATACCCATAACTAGAACCAAACACCAAGATATTTTTCATATCAAAATTGTAGAAGTAGAATATGTAAAAAGGCTGAAAATTCACATGCAAACGTTGCTTGAGTCAAATGCAGGAATTAAAACATAGTAAGATTTAAAATTAAATCCATGAATTTTCATAGCATATATGCCATAGTTGCATCATTAAATTTGGACAACGTACTTCTACAGTAACTAAAATTTGTATGTATTTGTGCAGCCAAACAACTGTCCTGTTATTTTTATCAGTTTTGGAAGGAAAAATAAAAGTTTGATGTTTGCAAATTACTTGATGGAATAACAAAAGAGAGAATACACAGCTGCCAAAACGGAAAAATAAGCAAGCAAGTATACTAACATTAAAGCTTCCATGAAAACTGTAGAAGTAGCCCTTCTCATTATATTGTTATATTGTGTATTATCAGTATTATGTTAAAAATATTATGTAATATAATTTGTCAGCAACCAGAAATTATCTAATAATTTATTTCAAGTGTTACAAATTTACTTTGCAGCATCTGCAACTGGTCCCTATGTGTGGGTAATGCTATTGCTAAGTGATCATGAACGCATGCTTGCAATAACCAGCATATATCAGACTTTGAATCTGGGCCAGCTATATGCTAAGCAGTGGGCCAAGAGAAGAACTCACTTTTGGCAGCTGGGATGAGCAGCAGATGGGCAAATGTTAAACAAGACAATGGCGAGTAGTGGGATTCCCCTATATTACTGAGCACTGTCCCTCTCAATTCTTGCCCAAGCTCTCTGAGATAACAGAGTGAATCACCTAAAACTTGCAACGAAAATATTTAGGAAATGAGAGGTGCTATTGATGTGCTGGTTTCACAGAAGTGAAGTTTAGACAAAGGCTCATAATTGCATCCTAGACACAGATTTTAATATGTATTAGAATGTGTAGAATGTGTATTTCTTTAACAATGTTACATTTTTTTAATGGAACAATGCCTATTCACATCAAGAAAATAAAACTAGAGGAAATTAGAATGTCAGTGGTGTGTTCTGTAGAATTCTAGTGCAAGTAGTTTGTGTGTTATTATAATACAACAATTTTAAATACCTACAGTTGTCTGCTCCATACGGCTTAGTTAGTTTTCAGTTTCAGAGTGTGTTTAGTGCTGTCCTATATAGGGCATTTGTGTCCTACCGTGACTAGGATCAAAACTGGAAAGTTCTGATTTTAAGTCTTAATTGGCGGAAGGGTGGGTGTCCTTTCTGTGCAGTGAAGAGGGACTGACACTTGTGAACTGCAACCTTTTATTTCACAGCAATCAAAGTCCTTTCTGCACTTCCTACCGCTCTCTCAAAGGAAAGGGTTGTGTTCGAAATCTTGAACTTAATTTCCTTAATGCACCTAATGTCTGTGTGCCATATTTCCTAGGAATACCTTGGCACCAGAACCAGGCCACTGGTAGGTAGTACTCTCTGAATTTTGGTACCAAAGGTTTTTCAAGTTGTTCCTCTAGAGGAGGTAGATCTCAGGGTAAACCTAGTTCATGGAAGACCTTAGCACCATGCTTGCTTAGTGCATCATCAAAAGTGATTTGCAGCAATTGGCAAACCCTAAGATCTTTAGGATTAGGAGCAAGCACAGCCGGCTAGTTTGCAGGGTCCCTGTGTTGTCTGAGGTTGAAAGAGTGATCTTTTCCCAATACCAAACCCATTCACTTTTGACCACCTGTACTCTCTACTCCATGGATTGCCCTTAGGTAAGCAAAGAGGATGGATACACATAAGATGGTCCCAAGCAGAATGGAGAAAGGCCAGAAATTAGCAAGACAATCAGTCTGAAAGTGCCTGCCGGCCCTAGTATACAGATATCAAGACCTTGCTGGTGCCTAGTAGCAGCTGCCACTGTGAAATCTTGGCAAGCATATGTCATAAAGAAAGGAAATTAAGACCCGTGAGGTCTTGTTTATTGGCTGTTTGCTGATATGCTGATAAGGTGAAACTGCCGGTAATTGTACCTGGGCTCAGTGTTGACGACATAAGTTTCTTGAGTATGAAAGATAATCTTGAGGCCTTGCTGAATACAGTGGACTCTCTAGCTACCATTTTTCAGGGGACTGCCTAACTTCCATACATCCAGAATTTCAGTAGATGAGTATCTGACACGTACATTTATAAAATAAAACTTCCCGTTGAGTATAAAAAGACCAACATGGCGCATACCTTTGTCCCCGAATGGCAGCTGCTCAGTAGAGCTCCACAATCAAGTGAACCAGTCGAAGGATGAAAACGAAAAGCTGTTCTTTCTGTCCCCAACGAAACCAGGGCAACACCTCCATCCCTTCCACAATTACATACAGTAAGACAGCACTAGCGCCACATCAAAACAGATGACAGTCTCAGCCGCAGTGGAGCCAATTGACGAAACCAAATATAAACTTGATGTGCCAATCTCTTGTCCAACATTGTCCACCACAGCACAACATAAATACAAGCAGCATGTCAACGACGCGTAAAGATGTCCACAAATGCTCCAGAAGGCGTAACACTTGATCGCCACGTTACAATAGCACACAGCATGGGCGCAGCCAGGATTACTTTCAGGGAGGTGCATCTGCATCTACACATTATACTATTAACTAATATAGAATTATACATGTATATTATGTAGATAAATATAATGTCAAATTCAAATTGTGCGGGTATTTGATTGAATATATTTCGCTCATCGAAAACATACTTAATCTCTGTAGTCGATGGTTGGCATTATTACTCGGGGAATCCCCGCTGCCGCGCGACGGATGCGGGGATTTCCTGCCTGTGACCGCGTCAGTTCACGCTGTTCTAATTGTACCTATTAATAATTGTAGTTGTCGATAGTGCGCAAATCAGTTGTCTGTAATAAATCTGCTTAAACAGCGACTCTATTTATAGTCTTTTTTTAGGTAATTTGTTGTGTAGCTTATTAATTTTTGTTTAAGTTATTAGCAACATAAGACGTTTTTTGTGTAAAAAAACGTAATCATCATTCTGATGAAGGTGATTCACCTTATATTAAGACATCCAGGCTGGATACAGACAGACTAGATAGTCCAGGTATGTTGTGTTGGTGTTTCTACCCAAATCATTTAATGTATTGTTTATTATCTACATACAGAGGAAAATAAGACTCAAAAACAACGAAATAATAATAGAAAATACATCACATTTTTGTTATACTACACTGAAAGAAAAAAAATAGTAACCAGTACCCAAAAAACATAATAAAAAAAAGTCTCAACTAAATTTGCAACTTATAATTCATTATTTAAACTCTTGAATTATTTTCTCTAGAATGATTATGTATAGAAGTTATAAAAATATACATTAAAAATTGAAAGCTTTATAAATTAAGAAAAACTTTTAAAATCACTACTTAAATGTTAACTGATTTGTTATCACAAAAATTGGTAAAGTATACATCATATCATTTCATGAAATATTTTTGATTTTTTTTTCTGAATGCGTTAATTGATTAGTTTATTTATTATATAAGAATCCTTTTTGCTTAAAGGTACCAACTCTGGGCGTAAATATTTTCAAGCAGATGCATCGCTCGATTTTTCTAGCAGAAGTACAACTAATTCATTATTGGATATTGGGTTGTGTTTGGACCTCGGTTATCAAGTCAATGATGATCTACGTGTGAAATTACTAAAACATCCTTGGAACCCTAGTAAAACGTACAATTTTAAAAATGACGTTAACCTTGATGCTAAACGAGCTTTCCGACATGAATGGCTTACAACATATCCGTGGTTAGCCTACTCAGCTACAGCAAAGGGACCTCTGTGTAGGATATGTGTTTTATTTCGGCCTCCAGTGCAGCGGGGTCTACAAGGACAGTTTATAGTTTCTCCTTGCCTCAAATATCAAAAGTTTCATGAAGCTGCACAGTCTCATGGGACAAGTAAGTGGCATTGTGATGCACTGGCTTCGTCAAATACATTTGAAAAGATCATGGATAGGAGGGGACTAAGCGTTCATGAATCTTTAAATACGGCATATCACAAGGAAGTTGAAGAAAATTGTTTAAAACTTTGATTCATCGTATCAATAACTTTATTTTGCGGGCGACATGACCTTCCACTTCGTGGGGAAAGTGGACGAGGGTTCTGTTTTTACAGACCTGCTACTATTATTCGCTTCCTGCAAGATTGTAATTTTGATTTAAATAAACTTGTTGGCCAAGGATACGACGGGTGTGCTGCAATGGCAGGTCACATAGGTGGTGTTCAGAAAATTATTATTGATAAATATCCTTCAGCCCTATCACTTAATTTTTAAACATAGGTTTTTTTAATTTTCACTTAATCTCTAAACATAATATTTTTTTAATTTTCTCTTAATGTTTAAACATAATTTTTTTTTAATTTTCACTTAATTTTTAAAAATAATTTTTTTTAATTGTCATTAAATTTTTTATAATCTTGTTTTAATTGTCACTTAATTTTTAAGCATAATCGTTTTTTAATCTTACTTACTTTTTAAAAATAATCTCACTCAAATGCAGACCGTCACTGTCTATACATGTCTGAAGCCTACTCTGAAACTATGCATTACTCTCCTCGTCATCTCTTGTGGAATTTCTGCGATTTAGTGTTGGATAGCAGCTTTGAGTTCATTGATTTTCGTTGGTTGTTTTTGTAGACTTTACTCTTCAGGTAGCCCCAGAGAAAGAAGGCACAGGCGGTAAGATCGGGTGGTAATTTTTTACTTTAGGGGCTTTTCTGAAAATAAGAAAAAAAACTCCAGAAAGTGGTATATTTCGACTCTACTAATAACGTAGAACACGAATATACTAGGGGCATTAACGTACGACGAATTTCCTAACATGTACCCACCTAACCTAACAGAACNAGATCGGGTGAACGAGCTGGCCACGGGATGTCGCCTCGTAGTGAGATTAAACGCCCTGGAAACATTTGTCTTAGGACTGCCGTAGATTCTCTTGCTGTGTGAGAGGTGGCACCATCCTGTTTTAACCATACAGCAGGATTTCCACGTTCATTCAGTTTCGGCTCCAGGAAGTTGTGTAGCATCTCTACGTAACGATGAGATGTTGCTGTAACTGTTCGTCCTTCCTCCTCAACAAAATACGGGCCTATTATTCCAAAGTCTGCTACAGCACACCAAACAGTGACACGTTGGCTATGGAGAGGTCGCTCATGAAGTTGCCGAGGATTATTTTCTGCCCAATATCGAAAATTCTGTTTGTTGACGAATCCGGATAAATGAAANCTGTAACTGTTCGTCCTTACTCCTCAACAAAATACGGGCCTATTATTCCAAAGTCTGCTACAGCACACCAAACAGTGACACGTTGGCTATGGAGAGGTCGCTCATGAAGTTGCCGAGGATTATTTTCTGCCCAATATCGAAAATTCTGTTTGTTGACGAATCCGGATAAATGAAAATGTGCTTCGTCACTTGAAAGCACAACTGCGTCTGTTGGAACGTTTTCCAGGATAGCCTGACAAGATGCAATACGGTTGGCCCAATCACGTTCACTAAGTTCCTGCACAACCATGATTTTGTACGAATGAAAGTGAAGGTCTTGGTGTAAAATTCTTCTCACACTATGATCAGATATTCCCAAGCTGGCAGCGTGCCTACGGGCTGGACGTCTTGGAGATTTGGTAACTGCTTGTTGGAGTAATTGAACGTTCTGTGGAGTTTGAGCGCTGCGAGGTCTACCTGGCAGTGCATTTTTTAAAGCCGAACCTGTGACTCTAAAATATTTAACCCACAATAGAACGGTTTTCCTGTCATGGACTGCACCGTGCTGACCTATTCCGAAGCGCGTACGAAATAATCGCTGCGTTGTGACTACAGAATCGCTATTTTTAAAATAGGTTTCAAGGACGAACGCACGATGTTCACAGCTCCATGCCATGGTGGCGACTGAAATGGCAGCAGTGGTGCTGCACTATGACAGAACTCCGGGCCGCCTACCACCACTAGCGCCGAGCCCATGGCGGTGGCAAACTCGGGAGTTATTTCTGCCGCTCCCTGTATTATTTATTCACTAAAAAATCGATTTTCTTCAACACACAAGAAAGCATTTTCGCTTATGCAGCTTCACCAGAAAATATGACAAAATTAGACAAATCAGCATTTTTAGCGATAGCAGAAGATATACAGAACCTCTACGGAGGTCTTCTACATAATTTTATTGCCGAGGCTACCACATGGTATGAGATGATGAAGACAAATGAAGCAAATAATGCGGTTTTTAATGAATCTGTTGTTGAATACGCAGATGTAATTGATCAAGCCGCTCCGTTTTACCCAGCGGTATGTGAGGCAATCAAAATTGGTTTAACTATTCCAGCAACAACATGTAGCATTGAACGTACATTTAGCACGTTACGACGTGTCAAGACATGGAATCGCCCAACGATGGGAGACGTGAGGCTAAGCGGCCTGTGCATGCTCAATGTTCACAGGAAAAGAGTAGAGGAGGATACTGAATTTATTGACAAGGTGATGAACAAATTTGGACAGCAACCTAGATGCCTTCAGTTTTTATTCAAACAGTAACTTAATAAAAAAATGCAATTTTTTCTATGTATTTTCTTTCCTGACAGGGAGGTTGCAAGTGCACCCCCTTCCACCCTGCTGCCGGCGCCCATGGCACACAGCCTAAGTTTCGTCACAAAACATTTGCAAAATACTTAAGACAATATCACGTGAATTTAAATTGAGATTTAATGCTTCCAATAGACAATGCAACTAAAGAACACATACGTGAACACACGTGAAAACAAACTCGATGTGGTGAGCACAAACATACAGACACAATGAACAAGACACAAACTCCTATTTAACTCCCAAAAATTACTGTGGCTATTAAAACATTCCATCCAAGGAATACAGAACATCAAATGAACAACTGTCATGCAAATGACCATGCCTTTATCGACATACAACAGAGATAAACACATTGCAGCCAGCCAGCTGGCGCGTGGTCTTCCGCTGAACATAAGGTCAAGGAGACACGTAAAAGTTAACACACGTAACAGTTAGAAATGCAAGTAAAGTGTAAAGTAAACATGCAAATATGAAAACGAGTCTTAAAACACTTTAACTTATAATGAAAAGAGCACTTATTAATATATAGTCAGGACCACATAACAAATTCATTATGAACACAAACAAGTTTATGAAACTGCTAGAAATGTTACAAACTAAAAATGTAACAACTGTGTGGATTGTAACCGGCTCTGCTACCAATAATGTACCATGGTGTGTTGCATAGTAGTTATTAATATGCATGCTTTCAGAAATTTACAATAATTAAAGCTTGACAAATGTACATCATATTATATTTAGTAATAAATCATCCACCATGCTCAATGTGTCAGATATTACCTCCGTGTCTGGTAAATAAACAATCAAATAAAGTTTCCGTAAAATGTACTATAAAATTAATAATTACTGCAACAACAAAACATTATGCTCTGGACACTGACGTAAAAAGTTGCATTATTCTGCTACCATAATCCCAGACACTACATACCTTTTACCGAGAAACTGATGCTAGTTATATTTTACTAATTACTTATTTAATTAGTTATTTAATGTCCAGAGGTAGACCTTTATCAAATAAATGAAAATAGTATAAAGTTGCAGTTTCAAAATAAATCTTTTAATTGACTAAATAAAATTCAGCAGTTAACAAAAAATTTAGCTTGCACTTTAGTTCCTTGAGCTAGTTACATTGACACAACTCAAAAGAAAGAATCTAAGACCCTGAAGTTCACTTCATACATAGTACCTATGAATGTTAACTTTAGATAACAAAATTCATCATTCAATATTTTACTAATTAATATTTCTTTCTTAAAATTAGGCAAACTGAAAGTTAACGATATTCACATTTAAAATTATTTTAGATCAACAACATTAAGACTTGGTTAATATTTAGTTAATACATGAAGCTGTGAAGGTGTTATTAAAACGTGAAGGCATGGTGATGTGGTACCGTGATCCAGACAATAGAAAGATAAAAAAAATAATTAGTCCACGTAGCACTTAGCTGATACTTCTCCAGACAAAGCCGCGAAGCTGGAGATAAAATTTTACTCCGGACGGCAAATGCACAGAAGCCGGGCAAGTAGTTCTCAAACGAGAGTAGTACTTAAAACTTGAAAGAAAACTTGCAATAAACTTGAATAGTTGAATAATTCAGTTGTTCAATAGTTTGACCAAAGGTTGGGTAGTTAAACCCTCTGGAACACATAAATAAGGAAATTTGTGGAAAATTAATTATCAGTTCCAGAGTCAATAAAACACGGGGAACGTACAACGGGAGAAAAGCACTGATGTGTACTCACAACTCTTGGAAGAAAGAGATGAAACTGCCTAGGATCACCAAAGTAAAAAAAAAAAATCCTACATTTTAAATTTAAAACTATCTCTGCACAACTCTACATGATAAGGCTAATTAAAATAAAAACCTGCAGGGAAACTATCTACCTGCAGCAACCTCCCTGAATACGGAAGCACACGCCGAACATGTCATGGCCTGACGACGTCTGTGCAGAGAGTCACGCAAAAACAGTTAGGGGTGGCGGAAGGATACAAACTTGCGTGTCGCACATGGGCACAAAGGTTACCAAAATTTAAAAATTTAGTTTGCAAGTTTTTCCTAGAGAGAGATGGGGGTACCGAAAACAGTTCACAACTACATACAACTGTTCTGCAGTAAGAAATACATGCATTGCATCTCTGGCAAGTAGCGCAGACAAGGTACAGTAAAACATGTCCCATGCTTCAGGAATGCAAGCATGGCAGCATACATCTGGTTGCATACTGAGCTGTCTGCAGCAAGCAACCGGCTTCCAGCCAGGCTTCGAAGTGAAATTAACTCTGTACTAAGTTCTAGCTTATGAATACTTGAATGAAATTAATTTCTGAAGTAATACAATTGCCCTAAAATTGGAATAAATCACCATTGGTCTAAACTTTACTAACAATACTGACACCAGTAATTAGACAAAAAATAATAAAATATATTAAATTAGGTAATGTATGGAAAATATGAAATAAGTGCATTGAAAAAAGAATGGCAAGAATTTCTTCAGCAGCGGAGCTCCAGTATCACCACACCTGCAGCCGAGAAAAGTGGGGAAGCAGTGTAAGTCGCAACCAAAGCAGACACCTTGGAGGATAGCCAGCAGATTGGTAGCATTGGTGTTATGCAGTCAGAGTGGGGAAGGGTGTCTCAATTAAGCTCACCCCTTACAATGGCCAGACTTCTTGGCAGGAGTACCCACACCAGTTTGAAATAGTTTCCACCCTGAATGGCTGGTCAGCTGAGCAGGGCTTACTACCTTGTGGCTGTACTGAGAGGCCCTTCACAGTGCATACTACACTGTCTACCAGAGCGACATTGACTGGAATACCCCACACTGGTGTCGGCCTTGGAGCTACGTTTCGGCAACCAATACCTGCGACCTGCCCGCCATGCCCAACTGCAAGGCCACACCCAGCGACCAGGGGAGCCACTACAGGAGCTATGGCAAGACATAGTTTGGCTGTCTCAACTATCTCTGGAAGGGTGCTCGGAAGAGGCGCACAACATCATTGCAGTCGCCTTCTTCATCGATACCATCGCCGACACAGACGTATGTCAAGCAGTACGTCTGGGTGCACGCCACAACATTCAGGACGCCCTGGCCTGAGCACTGGAGGTGGAGTCAGCAAGACAAGGGGCCACACCCAGATATCCAGTATGGGCAATGACACAGAACGAAGATGACAAAGACAGCTTAAAAAAGACACTGAACGAAGATGACAAATACGGCTTGAAAAAGACACTGAAGGAGTTGCAGATGGCTGTGAAGGACATTATTTCGCTGCCCCCCCTTCCCAGACGGTCTGAGTGTTGGTCATGTGAACAGCGGGGGATCCTGAGAGCCTACTGCCNAAAGACAGACGGCCGCATGCCGATGTCCAGTACGGGCAGGAAGAATACACTGAACGAGTTGCAGATAGCTGTGAAGGACATCGCTCCACCTAATCGGCCTGAGCATGGTTATGTGGGCAGCCAGGGCACCTGAGAGCCTACTGCCTACAGCAATAGTAGCAGCAGAAGCAGTAGTGAGAAAAGAGGCAGCAAGAGGCAGGTAAAATACAGCACACTCAAAAAACTTGTAAACACCGATCTCATGGAGCGAAGGACGGTGACTGCTGGGGTGAAGGCCCCAATGTTCTTACATGTACTGTCTGTGAAACAGGATTGGGATGCAAAACTGGTAGACATCCTCGAGCCTTCCCCCCAGTGATTGCCCAATGACAGTATGGAACTGTGCTATTTGACTACAGTGACAGGTGAGACCACTCAGGTTAGAGGTAAGAGAAAAATGATCTCGAAGCTTGGTGACTTTATAATTGAAGATAATATATACATTACAGAAATAAAGGATGAATGTCTTTTGCGGCTTAATGTACTACGTAGGGTGATGTATTGATACTCGACTTTGTGTGCTACGGGTAGGCAGTACAGAGTTGATGGTGTCAACACGGCTTGAATTGTCCTACCCAATTAGCTGCCCAGCAGTCTGTGGTCAACCCACTGTGCTGCCCTCTGCTAGTGAAATTGTCATTAAAGGCACATGTCAAGGAAAATTTGTCAGGCATTTGAGTCTAATTGAGCCAACAGAGAGGGTTGGCATTCTGCCACGTAAGGTCGCTGTAGCAAGGATTTTGGTCTCTTCTAATTATGACAGTTTTCCTGTTAGAATGATAAATTTATCCAATAGTGCCACTCGTCTTAAGGAGGGGCCGTGATAGGTGTTTGCAAGCAGGTCTTACAGATACTTCCAAATATTCCAGAAGATTCTAGAGTAAAACAAATAGAATGCCCTCTACCAGAAATACTGGATGAACTCTTAGCACGAACAAAAGAAAATCTTAACTGATGTCAAGGAGAAGGCTTTCTCTGAATTACTCCAGATAAATAGGGATGCCTTCTCCTGTGGACCAAATTACCTTGGAAGGACTAACATGACCTGATACAGGTGATGCCAGCCCCATAAAGCAGCCACCAAGACGACTGCCACTAGCTTCGCATGAGGCAGTTGAGGGTATTCCGAAGGAAATTAGGGAGTTAGATGGGATAGAACCATCAGTTAGTCCATGGTTGTCACCCATTGTACTTTAAGAAGAAAGATGGCTTTCTGAGGTTTTGCATAGATTATTGCCAGTTATGTGACAAAGAAAAGACTCTTATCCATTTCCAAAGATAGATGACTCATTGAACAGTCTAGCAGGTTCGCAATGGTTTTCTACTTTGGACATGAAGAGTAGGTACTGGCAGTGTGAGATGGCCCCAGAGGACCAGGAGAAGACTGCATTTTGTGTCCATGGGAAAGGAACCTGACAGTTCAAAGTTATGCCTTTTGGGTTGTGCAATGCCCCTGCCACCTTTGAATGCCTGATGCAAAAAGTTCTGCCTTTAGATATGTCAAGTGTACCTAGATGCCATTGTTGTGACAGGAAGGACCTATCACGCTTAGACTCTGTATTCTAGAAAGTGGCCGCAGCCAATTTGAAACTAGTTCCTAAGAAAAGCTACCCTTTCTTTCCAAAAGAAAATTAATTTCTTGGGCATGTAGTGTCGGCCCACGGAATTGGAACAGACCCCGAGAAGACCAAAGCAATAAGAAATTGGCCAACATCAACTGACAAAACTGAAGTATGAGTTTTCTGGGTTTTTGTGCCTATTACCATCAATTTGTACCTTGGTTCGCCATGATCTCCAAACCACTACATGAACTGACCTAGGTTAAAAGGAAATTTCATTGGAGCACTGAGTGTGAAGATTCTTTTAGTAAACTAAAAGAACTTCTTATATCTCCACCAGTCCTGGGTTTACCAAAAAGTAAGGGCATGTACATTTTGGACACTGATGCTAGTGATGTAGGCATTGGTGCTGTGTTATCTCAAGTTCAGGATGGGAAGTAAACACAACTAGAAGGAATACTTCAGTAAGAGTGAAAGTACTGTGTTACACACAGGAAGCTTCTGGCCATGGTGAAGGCAATTTCATACTTCCACCCCTACCTTTATGGTAGACATTTTATTCTAAAAACTGACCACGCTTCATTATGCTTGCTACTAAATTTTAAGAACCGCAAAGGTCAAATAGCTCGGTGGGTACAGCATCTTCAAGAATATGACTGTGAAATACAGCACAGATCTGGATGTCTTCTGGAGTGATGAGGGTATTAGGGAAGATCAGCTGAATGATCCCACTATTCAGCCATTACTAGAATGGAAAGAAGTTGGCTTTCAGCCAAAATGGGAAGAGATATCTAGTCTGAGTGCAGACGTGAAAGCATACTGGGCACAATGGAATTCCCTCATATTGAAGAATGGCGTACTTTACAGAAATTGGGAAAGTAATGATGGAAAACATAAACACTTACAGTTGGTCCCTCTAGAATACAGGGTTCCCGAAGTCTTAAAGGAACTGCATAATGTGGTGGTCAGTGGACAATTTGGTGTTAAAAAGACCCTTGACAGAATTAGAGTGAGATTCTAATGGCTTCATTGCTGGGAGGATGTTGAGAAGTGGTGCCGAATGTGCAACACCTGCACTGCGAGGAAGGTCCTTAGGAACAAGCGACAAAGTCACCTCCAGAAATACAATATGGGAACCTCATTCGAACAGATGGCAGTAAATATTCTGGGTCCTTGCCTGTCATAGAGAGAGGTATTCGGTATCTATTGGTGGCCCAAGATTACTTTACTAAGTGGCATGAGGTCATTCCCCTTCCAAACCGAGAAGCAGGTACTGTGGCAGATGCTCTCATAGATAATGTCTTCTTGAGGTTTGGGGTGCCCCTAGAACTCCATTCCGATGAGGGAAGGAACATTTGAAGCTGTGGTGTTCCAGGAGGTAAGAAAGATTCTGGGAATGAAAAAAACTATGACTACAGTCTTACACCCTCAGTCAGATGGAATGGTTGAGAGGCTTAACTGCATTCTTCAAGCAGTACCTGTCGATCTTTGTGGCAGACAACCAAAAGGGCTGGAATTCAAAGGTGCCATTTATTCTTGCTTACCGCTCAGCAGTTCACGAGTCCACAAGGGTAACACCATCAAAGATTCTGTTTGGAAGAGAGCTATATGCCTTCCTAGTGAGTGACCTGCTGTTTAGCCGACCAACAGATGAGGAAGCTGCAGCGAATTACGTAACAGACTTCTTGACATTCATGATTTGGTTAACAGCGCCTCAGAAAAAATAGTGACAGGATGAAGACACGGTATGATAGAAGGATGTCAGGGGAGGTATTTCAAGAAGGACAATTGGTGTGGCTGTACAACCCACAGAGGTGAAAAGGGTACTGCCCGACACAACAGAAATGTTGGACAGGCCCCTTCAAGATTCTGAATAAGGTCAATGATGTAGTATTTCATATTTGTCATCAAGGTTCTCAAGCAAAGCCTAAGGTTGTCCACATTGACCAACTGGCACTCTATAAAGGATCCGGATGTTGCAGTGTCCGTTCAGGATGAACGGATTTGAGGAGGGGGCAGTGTTACGTGTTGGTGCCTTGCGTCACTTACTTGTCCTGCCCACTGGAGCAAGGAAACAGTGTGCCAAGGTCAAAGTGGTGAGACAATATGGGCGGCGAGTGACAAAGAGAAGTGCCTGCATGCCGCTGTGATAATGCTACTCTCTTGTGCGCTCCTAACCTTTGGCAGATTGAATTTATATTTTTATCTGAAGAATTTTGTAGGCATTTACTGCCCTAGTTTCTCTCAGCGTGACTCACTGTGCGTTGAACCTTCCAGATCAAGGACAGCGATAGCATAAAAGTGTGACGGGTCGAGAGTTTGAAAGTCGGGAGTCTGAGAGATTGTGCGATGTTAAGCGATAGACAATGAGCTGGAAGAGCAATGAGTAACGCTGGAAATGTCTAACGGGAGGAAAATCTGTGACTACGAGCATTAGAGCAGTGAAGAGTGCAACTGGCAGACTGGACTATTGGACTGGATGTGTGAGTGAAAGACATTACAAGTGATGGCAACAGACAGACTGAATGTGTGTTAATGATGTGTATGTGTTAATTGACTATAACCAAACAGAGACGTTTTGAAGGAAGTTAATTAGTGTTGAAATAGACATTAAATATTGCGCTCACTGAGAAATAAAAAGGGTAATGGTAGAGATAGATAATTTAATACTGTAGATAATAGCTGTGTAAATAAATTTAAAAGCAAATTTTGTTATTTTATTTTTATAAAGACCTCCATCCTTCATAAGCTCGGATATGCCCCTCAGGCATCTTGTAACATTATTTTTTTTTCACGACTGTGTAGCCAGGTTGAAAACTATGGAAATCCCTTACACATGCAAATAAATCTACTATTTATAGAATAGTTTTAAATTTAAATACACATAATTTATAATAAAATGTGATACATATTAATATTTATATAATGGTATTAAAAAGAAATCAGTAAAACAAAAGCATACAATATACCAGTATAATGAACGTACAGTACAAAGTACAAAAATTACTTAAACAACAAAAATTAAGATAGGTAACAAAAAAATCCAATACTTACAAAAGTTGAAGTGGAAACCACATCCGTCCATACTGAATTATATGAAGCTCAGGAACTGTGAAACAACTTTATTCAGATAAATATAACTTTTAACAACATCATCTGTTCTGACAAAAGTGTCTATGTGAGACAGCTTGATAAATTTCATGTTCACCACTTTTGTCACACAGCTGCTCAACATTCCCACATTAACATTTTTTGCAGGAAATTTGCGGTTCTAGTTAGTATTTTTCTCACTAGTTTGAGAAATCAGATTAATTAGCAAGAAAGGTCCTTAAATTTCTTTATATTTTACAGGAGCTGACAATATTTTGTTTGCAACATTGTTGGTNGGTTTGAGAAATCAGATTAATTAGCAAGAAAGGTCCTTAAATTTCTTTATATTTGACAGGAGCTGACAATATTTTGTTTGCAACATTGTTGGTTTTCGTCACATCACTTTCACTGGTGTTGGACAAATTATCAGAGTCCTGCAGTTTATCACTAGTAGTGGAGAAGTGCTCTGTTCAAATCATATGGTTCACCATATTATTAACTAACACTCCATGGCTATTTCACATAGGTTTAGTATTTATATTTTACTTACAAGGCTACTTACTACATATTATATCAAGCCCGTGCTTCTTCAGTCGCCATTATTGATCTATCTTGTCTACCTCTATACAGGTTGGCCAACCCAACAACTGTACCCAACTGCAACACCTTTCCCTTTTTTTTATGATGCCTCAAGAAGGCGTTGTGGTTGTCTGCTTACCCTACCACTCCTGGAAACGTTTACGCCTACATCACCCAATCTGTTAGCATTATGATTATTACCATTCATGACTAGGGTTTACGTTATTACCAACTGTGCCTACCTCATCTTTCTGAGAAAAGCTATGAAAAGGTTCAACTCCTTCGTCAAACAAGTTAGTGCAGGACCTGTGACATGGTTATGTAATGTCAGAAGTACCACATATTACAACTAGCACTGGTACAATAGGAGTTATCATTGATGGTGTATGGTCCTTTCAGATGGTATGGCTCATACAATACATCTTGTGATGAGTCTGTACGAGATCTGCAAATGTGTTTTGTGGTTCGGCAGACTAAGTGGCCCTTACTGGTAATGTCGAGGTATGGCCAAGGAGAGTTGTGCTTCTCAACAATCTTGCCGTAGTCCATTTAATGCCTTGACCTGTGCCTACCACTACACTATCCCCAGGACGAAAACAATTACACCTGCTGCTAGTAGTTTTGTTGTACCAGTTTTTCATCCTTTCCTGGTTTTCCCATAGTTTGTCTCTGACATTCCCCTTGATCTTTGGCTCTAGATTCAAACTGGTTACTGTGGCAGTGTTGAGTGTAACCTTCTGCTCATTAGCAGTTGAAGCAGGAGAAACTTGCATTGACACTATAGGGGTATTCGTATATTCCATAAGTGACTCCCTCCAGTCTTTGGAGTCTAGTGACTTTTTGTGAGAATTGACTTTGCAATGCTGACAGCCTTCTCTGCTTGACCATTACTTTGTGGGTACCCACGGCTAGATGTTATTAGTGTACAATGAATGCCATCTAAATAATGCTTGAACTGGAATGAGTTAAAGGGCACATTGTCAGATTAGACTACTTTTGGTTTCCATGTGTGGAACAAACATTCCTAAATGCCTTAATGACAGAATGAGCACTTTTGTCTTTGATAGGGATAATTTCTAGCCATTGAGAGAAATGGTCAACCATAACCAAGTAATTCTCACCACAATGCTCAAAGATGTCTGTTGAAATCTGCTCCCATCTTAGCTGGGGAGGAGGTTGGCTACAAAGGTGCTCCTGTTTGGCAGGCTGATTTCTATCACACACCTTACACATTTGAACATATTGGTCAATATGATCATTCATTGCTGGCCAATACAATGCTTGTTTAGCTTTTGCTCTGCATCTATCTCTACCACAGTGCCTTTCATATAGTAACTTCAGCATTTTTCCTCGTAATGTGACTGGGATAACTACCCTAACACAATAACATTTAACAACCCTGTGCCATTTTCCACAAACAAAATGTCCTTGTATTTCCAATACACTTGTGTCCTGTCGGAGACTTGAAAAGCATGTTTCGGCCATCCCTGATAGTAGCGAACAAGGTCTTGCAAAGATGAATCCCCCTGAGTTGCCACCGCCAACTCCTCCTTCGCTCAATCACTAAAGGGCAAGCTCTGAACAGCGTGTACCATTTCTAGCCTACTGGAATCCTCTGTTACTGGGTCTGTTATGTAGGATCTAGACAGCAGGTCTGCTACATACATCTCTTTACCTGGTCTGTACTCTAGCATAACGTCATATTTGTATAGTTTTAAGTAGCAGCATTTTAAGCCTAGCTGAGTCAATCTTATGTATTTCCTTCTGCTTAAGTGGGACAGGGGTTTATGATCAGTTAACACCTTAACTGGGTAACCATACACTATATTATGAAATTTTTTCAATGGCTATTCAACTGCCAACATTTCCTTCTCAATTTGGACATAGTTACTTTCACTACTTGTCAAACTGCGTGATGCAAACACTATTGGATTGTCATTTTGCATTAAGCAACATCCTATTCCTGTCTTCAAAGCATCAGCCTGGATGGTTACAGGCAGTGAAGGGTCGAATTTGGTAAGTGTTGTTGCTTTTGCTATTTTACTTTTTATTGCCTGGAATGCCTGTGTGTGTCTAAACAATTCCATTCAGTTTTCAACTTCTGTAGCTCCCTGAGCGAGGCTGCCACAGTAGCAAAGTCTGGTTCATACTCTCTTACATAACTAAACATTCCCATGACTCTTAAGAGTTCCTCTCTATCTTTGGGCTGTGCTACATCTAACAGTGCTCTGACTCTGTCTGGGTCAGCTTGCTTCCCTGCTGCTGAAAATACCTGGCCTACATAGCTGACACTAATTTCTTATCCTGGAGTTTGTGTTCATTGAACTTGACATTATTAAGGCGTGCCTGTTCAATATTGCTTGCACAGCATCATGTTCCTTTTCAGTATTTCCAAAAGCTACTATATCATCAAAGTAAACTACAACATTAGGGAGCTTACCAAAGATATCATCATTTTTTTCCTGAAAATTCTCTGAGGCATTGAAAACACCAAATGGAAGGTTCAGGAACCTATAAACACCATATGGTGTTGAAAAGCAGCACTTGTGGCTTGACTGTTCATCCAATTCAAAGTGGTAGAAGCCATCTTTAATGTAGACTACTGTGTAATAGTTCTTCCTACACAGTTTATCACTTGCCTCACTTAAGGTGATTATGGGGTAAAGTTTGTGCTTGATTACTTTGTTGAGGTTTACAGGATCTAAACATAACCACAACCGTCCATTTGGTTTTTACACTACAAGAAGATTACTAACAAAACATTCATGTGCTACCTGGTCTACTGGTTTGATAACATTCTGGTCTTTTAAATTTTCTATGAGTAGTTTTTAATCTTTTGTTGGATTATTCTAGGCTTACGCATTGCATGCCTCCTAACCTGCTCAGAATTAGGTTTGTAACAATAGTACACTGACCTGGGTATTTATCCAAACCCTGAAAGACAACTTTGTTGACACTTACAAAAGCTTCCTTAGCACCAGAGTCACTCAGTTTGTGTGTTACACTGTCTAAGTGTTCAATTAGTCCTAAATGGATACATTCTTCAATCCCTAAGCTTGGACAGGCATTTGTCTTGAGCACTACAAAAACAAGGTTATCTTCCCCTTCACCCACTCTGCAGTCAAGACTTACAGTACCTACAGGATTTAGTTTGGCTCCTCCATATGCCGCCATTATTGCACTAGTTTTCATCCCCTCTTCACCTCTGATGTTCTTAAATGTTTAAAATGGCAAAATATTCACTTTGGAGCCTATATCCAGCTTGAATGCCACTTAGTAACCATTTACATTAACAGTTTGTTTCCACAATTTTTGAAATGCACCTTCTAATGTGTCCACTATAATGTGGTCACAATAAAACGAGTCTACTACATCACTGTCACTAGCACCTTCTAATGTGTCCACTATAATGTGGTCACAATAAAACGAGTCTACTACATCACTGTCACTAGCACTTTCATTCAGTTCATTCACATGTGACACTTCACTTTAAGGCATTGCTTGAAAAAATGACCTTATCCCTGACAGTTTAATCAGTTCTTACCAAAGACTGGGCACATTCCATACTTGTGTGCTCGGCCACACTTCCCACACACTTTCACTGGCTGGACTTTATTACTGTCACTAGAATTTTTAACGTAACTAGTAAGGTGTCTACCACTTGAGCTTTCACTACATTTTTCACCATTTTTACTGTACAGTTTTGAGTTAGCCTTCCACTTACCAGCACACACTGCATCCACAATGATTGATTTTTCTTCTTTTTCCTGAAGTCTTTTGCTGTACAACTTACTTCTTTCTGCAGTCTGAAATTCTTAGATTGCTTGGTCCAACTTCAGGTCTTCCAACCGTAGAAGAGCTTCCTGGAGTCTATAGTCTCGGATTCCAATAACTATGCAATCTCTGAGTATCCTCTCTTCCTGATCACAACCACAATAATTTTTTGACTTCCATCAAGAAATGATTGAAGGTCTCACCTTCCTTTTCTCTGCACTGGTTTCATTTCGTTTCGGAGTGGCCCAACTATCAAAAGCTTTCATGAGCTTGTCATAGTCGTCCATCTCTTCATCATTAAGCCCAAATGTGGCAGCAAGGTCAATGCCTCCTGTTGATCATGTGATTTTGAGGACTCAGCATGAGTTTCACTTTCACTTGAATCTCAATTTCCTACACTCTTCCTGTGTTCAATATGGATTCTACTTCTGTAGCTTGCCACAGGCAGCTTTCCTGTGCTGTGAATTTCCACAGCATTTGGAAGCATTTCCTTGTCAGTAGGGACATACAAGTCCATAGAATCCTTTTATACCTTCTTGGCATACGTATTATGAAATATGTTCATAAAAATAAGCAATCTAAATATATTTTTTCACAGAGTGAGGTCAAGTGATATACTGGAGTGGAGTGATACAGTGTATCACTTCATCCCACAGAAGCTGCACAATCATAAAATGGCATAACCTAAAAAACTGTGAACATATTAAATTGTTGTTTCTCCTGTTAATATATAATGATGTAACTTACCTTGACAGTAAAGTCAACTTCTAATAGGAATGTACTGTTACGGAAGGTAAACACTAAGTTTCAAACAGAGGCTTCAGTATACAAGTCAAAACCCAGGCGCCATCTTGGCAACTCTGCCGCCAACCTGATGGTACATCCCTCTTCTCAAGTTTTATTTAGAAAACCTTCTACAAATACATAGTACACTGCAAAGTTTCCATACAGTAAATAGTACCGTATCATCTACGATTCACTTCAGTAGACAAAGTACACAGTTTACAAACATACACAAGTTTACATACTATATAGACAATACATTAAATAGTGAAGAGTACTCAGAATCATATAAGATTCATTACAGTAGGCAAAATACACAGTTTACAAATCACCTCTACTCCAAGGTTACTTAAGTATTAAGCTGCTTGAAGCTGTTGCTTAGTTCCAAACTTAATGCACTAAATTTCTGTTAACCACTCCCTTACTATTTAACAAAGTCACTTAGCCATGCAGGTTGTTTCACCTGCCTATCAGATCACTGTCTGTGAAGTGTCCTCCCTTGATGGAGTGTACCAGCGTGTACCTATTTCTGTCCCCTTACCCATCTCAAACCCTTTGAAATCTTCTTCACCAACACTATCCTCCCAGTTCACATCCATTGATGTTTCCCTCTCAATAACCTTTGGGTTACACAGCCCCCTATTAACCACCACCTTGCCCTCTTTGTATGGAGCCAGTACTAAAAACCATCTGTTGCATCTGTAACTACCTCTACTGATGCACACTATATAGTACCTGGGCTCTGGACCTATCTGTTCAGTTGTGCCATACTCCCTCAAATCACTAATCCAAACCACCTCTCCCACTTTTAAATCCTCTAGTTGCCGGACCCTATGTCGTTTGTTGTACCTGTCTGCTTGTAAAGAAGTTTTACTATTTTCCTTTTGCTGTACACTTTTAAGATCAACTTGCTGGGACAATTTGGATGTCAGCAATGGAAGTGTGGATCTTAAACGCCTATTCATGAGTAATTCACCTGGACTGAACCCGTTCTCAAGTGGTGTGATGAAATACGCCAAGAGTGCGGAGGAAATGTTATCATTTTTTTTAATAGCTGTTTGGCAACCTTGACCGTTGCTTCCACTCCACCGTTATACTGATGCTAATGTGGCGAGTATGTAATAACTGTAAAATTGTACAAAGAAAATTCTCTGAACCTTGCCGACAGAAACTGAGTACCACTATCCGCTCGCACTATTTCTGAAATGCCAAACCTAGAGAACATGTCTTTCAAATGTCTGATGATAGCCTCATCTGCTAAAAAAGACATTGTAACAATTTCAAAGAATCTTGAGTAGCATAATCAGTGACAACCATATACCACTGCTTACATTAAAAAAAAATCAACTCCCACTTTTTGCCAAGTTCGACATGGAAAAGGCTCTTTCTGGTATGGCTCTCTTGGGTTAACTCGTTCTTCACACATTGGAGACAGTTGCATATCAAATTCTCCAACTGTGATGATAACCCCATCCACCACACTGATAACTTTGCTCTTTCATGGCACTTTGTGATGCCGTGGTGTCCTGAATGGATAAACTGCTTAAGCTGCAAAGAGGGAGGTATGATTAAGCGCAAACCTTTTAACAGAAACCTTTCTTCAAAAGTGATCTCGTGTCTGAACTGATAAAAATGCATTTGTTCTGGCAGGTTTCCCCGTTTAGGCCACCCTGTTGTTGCATACTGTCTGAGTTTGATACAAACTGGATCTTTCTCTTGTTCTAACAGAATAACTGACAGAAACTGATCTGTGACAGGGTATATAAAATGCCTCCTTTTCCTGCATTAATTCTTCCTCTGGTACCCTAGTCTCAACGGACACCGGATTATGGGACAGGGAGTCAGCAACCACTAACTCTTTCCCTGGTACATACGGAACGGAATAGTTGTATCTCAATAAACAAATCCGAAATCTTTGCAAATGAGGAGACAGCTAATCAAGAGGTTTGGCGTGTAAGATCTACTGCAAAAGCTTATGGTCTGTTTCTAAGATGACTGGTATGCTTATCAATTATTGCTGAAACTTTTCTGCTCCCCATGCCAAAGCCAAGGTTTCTTTCTCTATCTGAGAGTACCGTTTTTCAGTAGCCGAAAGAGTATGTGAGCCATATGCTATCACCCTCCTGGAATTCCGTGACTGATGCATAAGACAACAGTCTAGACCGAATGAACTTGCATCCGCACTTAAAGTTAGTGATTCACCCGGATCAAAAAAAGCAAGGGTAGGTGCTTTAGACAGCACGGTTTAAATTTTTTCGAAGACAGAACTCTGAGCATCTGTCCACTCAAACTTAACCTCTTTCTTCAACAGTGCCTTAATATTTCTGATTTTGCTAGAATAAATTGTGATGAAAAGTTGACCAAACCTAGAAACTGCTGGAGTTCACTTTTATCTGAAGGTTGTGGAAAGTTTGTAAGGCCTTCGACTCTCTCGGGATCTATCCCAATGCCTTTCGAATTCAGCATAAAATCTAAATACTTGACCTGCGTAACCCCAAAGACACTTTTGTTTTCAATGAGTGTAATGCCTTCATCCTCTAGTTTAATGCAATACCTTTCTAAGTAATATATTGTCATACTCTGCAATGGTTGGGGCAAAAATCAAAATGTCATCTACATCAAAATACAACACCTGAGATGCCCTCTAGAACTCACGAGATCCTGTGAGGAGAATATTCTGGTGCACAAGCAATCCCAAACGGTAGCATTTAAAAAAAATACTGCCTAAAAGGGGTGATAAATATAGTAAGCAACCTGCTTTTGTGATCAAGTTCCATCTGGTAAAAACCTGAGTTGGCATCTAGCTTGGAAAATATTTGGCACCCTTAAACTGAGCCAGTTTGGTTTCTATACTTGTTATATTCTATACTTTTTATGTTCTATACTTTTTATAG
Source organism: Clitarchus hookeri (assembly GCA_002778355.1). Taxonomy (NCBI): domain Eukaryota; kingdom Metazoa; phylum Arthropoda; class Insecta; order Phasmatodea; family Phasmatidae; genus Clitarchus; species Clitarchus hookeri. Next base: position 205,183 of record NQII01001688.1, read on the forward strand.
GGAAATGTGGGCATCTGATATGGTTGTTTAATTCAGAGTAGTCTCCACAGATATCCACTGCCTCACGTTTAGCGGCAACTACAATAGGTGCAACCCATTCCGTGGGCTCCGTTACGTGCTCAATGATGTCAGACTGGATGAACCTGTTCAATTCTGTTTTGAGCTTGCCAAGTAAAGGTATAGCTACAACTCTAGGAACTGACTGCACATATGGTTTGGGGTTTTCTTTTAATACAATTTTTACCTACCCTTTCATCGTCCCCAACCCCTTTATTAAAGTTGGGAACTCTAGTGGTACCTCAACTTTCGTGAATGCTCCTATGTACTGAACTTCAGAACTATCAAGTGATAATTTGCACCTATCTCCTTTGATGCAGACTATGCCCAAGTTATTAAAGCACTACCTTCCTAATTTGGGTGTCGTCAGACTTGATATAACATACTCCTCCGCTATACAGGTTTTACCTCTAGCAAGAAGCATAAGTTCCAGACAGCCTCTTATGGACAAGGCATGTCCATCTGGCCCTGAAATAATTTTGTTACAGTGCTTTAACAGGGAAATCAGCTCCAGAGGTACAATCTCTGCAGGAATGCAAGTAATATCTGCACCAGTTTAAATTAAGAATTAGAAACTAGATTTAAACTTTCCAACATAAACTGGAGTTGTCCACTTACTTGTACCAATTGAATGGAGAAATAAACTACCTAGAAAGAACTCACTGTCATCCTGTCTCGGTTCCACTCCTTCTGAAACATTGAGCACTCTACCATTCTCCCTAGACTTGTTTGCTCTACAAACTGATGCCCAGAGGCCTAGCTTGTTACAACCGAAACACTTGGCATTTCTAGCTGGGCACTTAGATTGCTCATGCACTCGTAACCCACAAAACTGACACTTTTTCGCTGGGAGCAGTGCTGACTGGCTGCTTTGTAGTTCTGCTTATTTTGCCGCTAGAATTGCTTGTTCTAAGGTAAGTTCTGGTAGTAGCTGAAGTTGTTCACTGGTTTTTACGTTGGACATTCCAACCACTATTCTGTCATGAATCAATTCTTGTTTCAGTGTCCCATAATCACACCTTTCTGCCAAACTATGGAGAGCTGTGATAAAATCTGTTACTGTTTTCCCTGGCAGTTGAGCTCGTGAATTAAATCTGAATCATTCAAAGATGATGTTTTTTCTGGGATTGAAGTATTCGTCAAAAGCATATACTTCATTTGCAAATGTAGTAGGTGCTGGTTGAAACTGAGCCCATATTTCTTTGGCCTTATCGCCAATTACGTGTAATAGAAGGTTGATTTTTTCACTTTCTGATATAGTCCCGTGTCCGGCCACAGAAACGTACCTCTAGAATCTTCTCTTCCATGCCTTCCATGATGTTGGAATGGTGAAACCCATCACCAATGGAGGTTAGGGATGCCCTTTCCTGCCGAATTTCCATTATTAGTAAGAGACATGATGATGATGATGAAACGGGAGTAACAGATGTTTCGTTAAGACATTTTATAATCAACAGCAGACACCGGTGCCACATGTACTGTTATGGAAGGTAAACACTAAGTTTCAAACAGAGGCTTCAGTATACAAGTCAAGACCTGAGCGCCATCTTGGCAGCTCTGCCGCCAACCTGATGGTACAAGGAATACAATTCTTGTGGATATATAGAAAGTTCCTAGACACTCAAAATAATTCACAAATTTGTAATTGCCGATTACAGGAAAAAAAATTGGTGGAAAATCAAAAATTGATGCTCTGTAACATAACACTGCAAGGTAAGTGCTGACACATGGTGGCTGGTTCACGACTACACTAACTCCACCTTATTTAGTGCAGATTTTCTTAAATTATAACAACATGTATCACATCACCCTCCTCTGCATCACACCGCCCATGATAGTAATTATTGTACTGGTAACTGTAACAAGTTCTTTAAAAAACTAAAATATTCCTTTTGTGGGACAAGAGTCAGTGTGTTTAAATAATAATTAGGAATGTAATTACTTTCTGGTCTTTAAAAATAATTAAATCCCTGTTAAAATTTAGGTATTTAATTTAAGTTAAATATTACAATATCAATAATAAAAAATTGATTGTTTAAATATTAGTAATTATATACAACAACAGTATAGTAAAACAAAAANTTTAAATAATAATTAGGAATGTAATTACTTTCTGGTCTTTAAAAATAATTAAATCCCTGTTAAAATTTAGGTATTTGATTTAAGTTAAATATTACAATATCAATAATAAAAAATTGATTGTTTAAATATTAGTAATTATATACAACAACAGTATAGTAAAACAAAAAAAAAAAATTAAGGTAATTAATTAAAGAGAATAGTGAAAAAAATTAACGTGTTTATTTGTTTTATTTATTTACATTGAATGGCAACAATAAAATTTTAAAATTAATCAGTTTCTCTTTTTTTAAAACAATAAATCCTAAAAAAAAAACTCTAAGTGAATATTGAAATTAACTCATGCTTGACTGGCCAAAGAAAGCTTTTGACGTAGCCCACAGCACTGTTCTGCACTCTTAAAGGATGGTGATAGAGGTTAGTATTTACAGGTATAAGCAACTCCATTTTGGAGTTTTATCACACTGTTTACCATTGTGATTTTGAGATGAGAAGAAACACAGACACATGTTTTGATATGATGACCACTTCTAAAACACTGTAATTTATTACAGCCCTAAGTACCACAATGATTCTGTTTTGGGCTGCTTGTTGTGTACTATACAACTCTTCTGCAATATGGCAGTAAAACTGTGCAACAGGTAGTCATTTAGGTTAGGTCTGATTAACAGCTTATTGATTAAATGAAAACAGTTGTTTGGAAAATGATGATGAAAGTATGCCTAGTGAAGAAAACTCTAGCAAATGTAAAACTATTTTGAAAGAATAATTATTGTGCTGGTGCAATTTATAGCTTTGTTGACAATATAGGATAGGATAACTTTTAATTTTAATTGGTGTTTATTAAAGCCTCCACAACAATTACTTTTGTGGTACCATGGGACTTGCGTGGAGAACACGGTACAGCTGGCTTACAAAGAGGTTAATTATTTATATCAAAACTTGTCATGAAAAGAGCTCACGAGTCCTACAGATGATTTCCAACCAACCATACAATATAAAATTATTTAAAGTCAATCTTACATCAGTAGAAGCGACATGATTCCCCGGATTTGACCTGCTACACAATTCCCATGATTTGACCAGAGGATGTGAGCAATGGAAAGTGATTATAATGATTCTGACATTGAAATAATTGTGATTTCAGTGATCGCAAAATCATGTGACATGGTATGAGAAAACATTTTAAGTAAATTTTGAATATAAATTTTTTTAAATCTTCCTAAAAATGTAGCAATGACAAACACAGTTTTGCTGTTTAAATGTTTTCCCAGGCCCACAACATTATGTACGTATACTTTTTTTCTTTTCTTGCTTTGAGAAATAGGGTTACTGTAAACATTTTGTGATGAAGTACCATTCAACCTTCCTGTGTTCAGAATGTTATACTTGGTCTGTATTAATGCAACATCAAGCAAAATATTAGTGACAAAAANACCTGCATGATATAACCATGCAGACGGACCCTAGACTTGCTCACTATTCCTACTACACTATCAATGCATAAATAAATAAATAAATCCATAAATATATATATATATATATATATATATAAATAATACTTTTTTCCCAATACATATATATATATATACACACACACATGTTTGTTCGGAAATTAAATGCAACTGCGGGAGGTAAATCCTTATGAAAAATAAAGTCTAAAATATACCGGTCACAACATATCCAAACAGAATATTAAAGGAGATATAAGACTGTGAAAATTGGGTTTTGAAAACGTATTTTCACTGAATGCCTTGTACATTCTGCCAGCGGTAGGGATGGCAGCGATTTACCCAGTATGTCCTACACTGTTGAATAGAACCGCCCATTTGGCATGCTATGGAACTGGAACGTGTACTAGTAGAGGGCATGTCGTTGATGTGCTGACGCATCACTTCCTCAAACTGAACAGTGCGCACAGATAGGGGATGGCCAGCATTATGCATGGGAAGCATAAGTCACCTTTTTGCTGCTGACTTTGTATGCGTTATATAAGGCATTCTGCAAAAATATGTTTTCAAAACCCTATTTTCATAGGCTCATATCTCCTTTAATATTCTGTTTAGGTAAATGGTGTCGTGTATATCTTCGACTTTATTTTTCATAAGGAATCACCTCCCGCAGTTTGAGCGTTTAATTTTCAAACATCCTCTGTGTGTGTGTGTGTGTATGGGTGTGCGTGCGTGCATGCATGTAGTGTGACGGAGGACTGCGGTAAACAAATATAAAACTGTGAAGGTGTTCAATATATGTAAAATAGATTGTTAGAGGTGCTTCTGGCAAGAATTGAAGTTTAGGAACTGCATGAATTAACATTTTTGGATGGGGAGATTAGAATGAGATGGTACATGAATTAAACTGGTTGGCAAAGTATTCATAGAAGTATACTGAAGGTATGGGAGAAATGGGAAGAGTATTAGATAAAAGAACAGAATGAAGGTTGATGAAGCAATAGCTGGAAAGAGTTAAATATTATTACACTTAATATGTTCTCTTCCTGGAAGTAGTGGGGCTGCGGTGGTGTAGTGGCCAGACTACTCTCTTCCCACCTAGGTGAACCAGATTCGATTCCCGGCAGGGCGCTCCTGGATTTTTTAATGGGGAATCATGCCGGACAATGCTGCTGGTCGACTGGTTTTCTCTGGGATCTCCCATCTCCACTGTCCTTGCATTGTGGTGTTGCTCTACACTCACCTTGTTTCACCCTCATCTGCTCTCAAGACCTTGATGTTAAGAGCTGCCCATATCTCTCCACTCCACTCCTGGAAGTAGTTCATAATGACACAGTCACTATACAAAGTTACTGTTTTGGTAACATTTACCCAAAACTCCGAGTAAAACTACACCACTTTATGGCCTATTGACAGCTAGTATTACAATTTATTAATTTCCATTGCATGCATTTTTTGGTGAGGTTGAACTTCATATCCTCAAAACTAGTAATCACATGTCGAACATATGTAAAAATAATGATAATACAATTCAACTGGTTGAAATCCACTCAACACGAAGCCAGTAAATGTTTAAATTGCAAAATGTGATGTGTAAGTGAATGCATGTACAATGCCTGTATTTGCATGTTAGTGCATTGGTGCATGCATGTGTGTGTGTGTGGGCACATGCACGAAAACCCAAGTGCATAGACATATTTATGTGTAAATACAATAAAACTTTGATTATCGGAACTTTGATTATCGGAAACCTGGGTTTTCGGAAACAACTGACAAAAGATTAAACATTAGTTAGAAAAATATTTCAGTTGCCACAAAATGCCAGCTTGAGCTACATTCCGGAAAAAGAGCAGTGAGAACAATTGAACAAAATGCCTTGAGGCAGTAAAAAGAGTATAAAATGAACTTCTGCAGACTGTGGCTGCTGATTTAGGAGTAGGAATTTCCTCAGTGTCAGTTTGAGTGAAATGTTAATCAAAATTACGAGAATACTACACAAAAATGCCAAATAGTAAATCATTGACGACTTCTTAATATGAACAGGTGAATGAAGTGCTCTTTTTGTGATTTTCCCAGGCAAGGGAAAAAGGCATGCCTATATCAGGGCCAATTTTAATCGAAAAAACTAAGCTACTCGCCGTGCTAGTTCCGGCTGGCTTGATATGTGCAAAGTCCACTATGTTGTTTGACAATTAAATTTGTGTGGCGCGAAGATGTGTGCCAACCAAGATGCTGTTGATGTATTTAAGAGGGAATGTGAAGACATAATCCAATGTTACACTAAAGATTAGATATTTAATGCTGTTGAAATGGGGCTTAATTTAAAAATGTTATCTAAAAAATCTCTTGCTGCAGAAGCTGAAATATCTGCCCCTGGACATAAATTAAGCAAAGAGAAAATTACTTGTACTTGCATNCAGGCAAGGGAAAAAGGCATGCCTATATCAGGGCCAATTTTAATCGAAAAAACTAAGCTACTCGCCGTGCTAGTTTCGGCTGGCTTGATATGTGCAAAGTCCACTATGTTGTTTGACAATTAAATTTGTGTGGCGTGAAGATGTGTGCCAACCAAGATGCTGTTGATGTATTTAAGAGGGAATGTGAAGACATAATCCAATGTTACACTAAAGATTAGATATTTAATGCTGTTGAAATGGGGCTTAATTTAAAAATGTTATCTAAAGAATCTCTTGCTGCAGAAGCTGAAATATCTGCCCCTGGACATAAATTAAGCAAAGAGAAAATTACTTGTACTTGCATNAATCTCTTGCTGCAGAAGCTGAAATATCTGCCCCTGGACATAAATTAAGCAAAGAGAAAATTACTTGTACTTGCATGTAGTAATGTGTCAGGTAACTTTTGTCTTCCCTTAATGTGCATCATCAAATCATATTTCAGTTTTTTTTAACACCACGTAAGATTTTGTAGACATAAGTGCAAGTACATATTGTATGTTTTTAATATTGTAATATCAACTACTAAGTTATATGCTATGCATATAATTAAAACATATTAGTATAATTTTGCATATTTTAGTGCATTGTTAACCAAGATTATCCTCAAATCAGATTATCTGAAATTTTAGATATTGTAAATGAGCTGAGACCCCATCACTTCTGAATTGAGCTTTTACTGTATATCTAAAAAATTAGTTATATTTCATAATATGACATTTGTCTATTTTCCATCCTGTTAAATGATGCTAGCCAGGTTATTTTGCATTCCTAAAGAATAACATGACAATTTTAGTTTTCGTATCAATATTCAGTCTTAGCTTTATAACTAACTACCTTTCTTGCATAACAAAATGAAGTGAATAAATCAGTTATTACTTTTAGCCATATACAAAATAACTTAATTTGTCGGTATGAATCATGTTGTAAATACAGGTCCTTATTCCATTATACCAAATTCTAATGTCCAAAAACCTGCTAAAATTAAATTATTTTTCATGACTGGTTTGGTGCAACATAATTTACACCATTACACAGAAAAAAACTAGATCTGTTTGAGTATGTCTCTTGTGTCTCAACATGCTTGCCAGCTGGTAAAAATGTTCATTGTGGGTCAGCACTAATATTTGTTGGAGGAACATCTGTTGTGTGCTGATCTAGAACAGTATTTCGCCATGCTTTTATTTTATGAATTTTTTTTGTCATTTTATTGTGAAGATGTTAAAAATATCCTTAAGACACCAGAAAAAAGGAACCGTCTATCATCAGTAATGCAAAACTTGTAAATATTGCACAAGCATGATCATGGTATGTTTGTACAGCATCTCGCTGAATAGTATAGTGTCATAAATACTCCTACATGCTATTTAAATTTAAAAACTTAAAGACAAGGTGCTGAAGTTTTTTTTGTATACTATAGGGAAATGCTTTATATATATATTCGTACACACACACACACACACACGTGCACACACACACACACGTGCACACACACACACACACACAGAGTCGAATCACATTATTATGACCACCTGTAAGAAGTGTCATCTGCAGTGTGTAGCCCATGATGTATAGCCCATGACGTGAACTAGTGAAGCGGGTAAGGGAAGCAATTTAATCAAGTTGCAAAAAGGGATGATCATTGGCTTTCGGGCCAAGAGGGGCAGCATTTCAGAAACAGCGACTTTTGTGAACTGTTCACGTGCCTCTGTGGGAAAGGTGTATCGTGAGTGGACAAATGGAACCATTGGAATAATCATTGAGGAAACTGAGGAGCTCCATGCACCATTGATGTCTGAGGTGAACGTCAACTACGATGGTGCGTGAAGGCCAACCGACAGGCTACAGTGGAAGAGCTCACTGTCCAGACTCGTGTCTACCACAACAGTTCAGCGAACCCTTCTGCAAATGGGGCTTTGGAGTAGATGGAGGGTGACTGCATCCATGCTAACACAGGTGCATCAACAAAAAGGACTGGAATTTGCTCGACAGTATGGCGACTGNTGTCTGAGGTGAACGTCAACTACGATGGTGCGTGAAGGCCAACCGACAGGCTACAGTGGAAGAGCTCACTGTCCAAATGAACCAGGGGGCCTCCAGACTCGTGTCTACCACAACAGTTCAGCGAACCCTTCTGCAAATGGGGCTTTGGAGTAGACGGAGGGTGACTGCATCCATGCTAACACAGGTGCATCAACAAAAAGGACTGGAATTTGCTCGACAGTATGGCGACTGGACCGCTGCTGATTGGTGATGGGTAGCCTTCTCCGACAAGTCATGTTTTCAGCTGCATAGAACGGATGGTCGTCAGTGTGTCCAGTGAGAAACGTCAGANGGCGACTGGACCGCTGCTGATTGGTGATGGGTAGCCTTCTCCGACAAGTCATGTTTTCAGCTGCATAGAACGGATGGTCGTCAGTGTGTCCAGTGAGAAACGTCAGAGAACCGATACCCTGCATCCATTTCTGGACAAACACAAGGCGATGGGGACAGTGTTATTGTCTGGGGAATGCTCTCGTGGTATTCTCCAGGTCCCATCATCCGTGTGGAAGGCACTCTTGATCAATTTGGTTATGAATTCATCCTCAGAAATCACGTCCACCCGTACATGATGATTGTCTTTCTTCGGGAGGATGGGATCTTCCAGCACGATAATGTGCCTTGCCACATGGCTAGAAGTGTAGCACGTGGCTGGAAGAGCACGATCAAGACTTCAAAGTTCTTCCCTGGCCTCTAAACAGCCCCAATCTCACTCCAATTGAACATCTGTGGGAGCACTTCNCCCAATCTCACTCCAATCATCATGTTAGCCATCTATCTCCTCCACCACGCACTCTTCAACAGTTGTGGGACTCACTGCAGAGAGCATGTCTCCAGCTACCAGTGGAGACCTACCAGCACCGGACTGAGTCTCTGTGCCAGCTCGTCTTGCTGTGAAGGGCGGTTACTCTGGATAATAGCAGGTGGTCATAATACTGTGATTCGACTGTGTGTGTATATATATATTTATTGAAAAGNAGCTCGTCTTGCTGTGAAGGGCGGTTACTCTGGATAATAGCAGGTGGTCATAATACTGTGATTCGACTGTGTGTGTGTATATATATATTTATTGAAAAGGGAAGGAAACATATGTTTATTTTGGCCATGAGGGGGAGCATGGGTCTGTTGAAGTTGTGGTGTGGTTTCTAACAGTGTCATCATAAGAGATAACTGTGTCAATGTACGGTGCTAGAATAAATATTCTAAACATCCACCATGAACATCTAGACAGACTTGTAAATGTTTGTGTACAGACAAACTTCTTGATCCTTAATATATCTCTATTGTGTATATGTGATTGCATACATTGTGTAAATACAGGTGAAGGATGTTGATAGTCTCAACTGGTGTATTTTACACCAATGCCTTGATGTGGTCTCACATGTAAAAGTCAATGGGATTAAAATTTGGTAATTGGACAGGCCATGCTTGGGGTCCTCCACAACCAATTCGGAGTCAAGATGGCATCCAGCTACTCACAAGCATTCTGCTGAAATGTGTAGATGTATTATTGTACATAAACTACATTGTTTATTGGATCTTTAGAGGAAAATATTTGAGCAGGTTGGGTAAATTATGTTCCAAGAACTTCTGGTAGATGGGTCATTCAATCATGCTGGTAACACAAATAGCCCGACTAATCTAACCCCCCACACAACACATTGATTTCAAATTTACACAAATGACGAAACTGCATCAACATAAGGGGGTTGGCATCTGCCCTGCAGAAGTTGATACCATCCCTTGTGGAGCTCACCTCATCTGTGAACACATGGTCCAAGAACAGACTGTCACTATCTAACTAGCATTGCAGCCACTTGCAGAAAGCTGCCTGTGGTGGATAATCACCATTGGTAAGTGTTTGGATTTGTGGTGCATTGTAGGGGAAACAAAGGTTTTTCTCTCAATATCCTCCACACAATATTCCTGCTTGCTTCCTCTGCCCATATAATACTGTGGTGCTGTCACCTGGGCCATCAGTGATGTGCTGCAAAATGCACTCTCCAAATCCAGTGTTCTGACTCTCAAGAACTACTTGCCCAAGAGTGTGGTATTTGAAATACCCCGTGCCCCTTAAACTGTGACAAAGGCTCTAAAATGTCTTTTTTTTTTTTTGGGGAGACATCAGTTTAGAAATGTTTCTACATAAAAACACCATGTTACTGCATGATTACATCCATAAATTAATACCTTGTTACTGCATGCACACACTCTTCATAATTCTCAATCATGTGGCACGTCCGCCACTACTTGTGTCATGAGCAACACACATGCCAGTGATGCAGCCAGAGGCGCCATAATGAAGGCAGCAAGGGTATATTACCTCCCCTCTGAACATGTGGAGAAGAGGCAAAAGGTGACAAAGAAANCCTCTGAACATGTGGAGAAGAGGCAAAAGGGGACAAAGAAAATACTGTATCAGAAAATTTTTTCGTAAGTGCTACAAATATCCCGTAGCATGTTAAATCATATCCAGTCTTGTTAAGAGTTCCTAGGAGAGATTGCAGAAAGTTGAGAACAATCCACAAAAACTCAACCAGACTTGAAAAGCAGAAACATATTTCATGTCCCTTGTGTGTTTATCAGTTTTTNAAATACTGTATCAGAAAATTTTTTCGTAAGTGCTACAAATATCCCGTAGCATGTTAAATCATATCCAGTCTTGTTATGAGTTCCTAGGAGAGATTGCAGAAAGTTGAGAACAATCCACAAAAACTCAACCAGACTTGAAAAGCAGAAACATATTTCATGTCCCTTGTGTGTTTATCAGTTTGTGATGAGACAGAAAAACTGAGTGTTGTATTGAAGTACAAAACAAAAATATACTTACAACACTGGAACATCTGACAGNTGATGAGACAGAAAAACTGAGTGTTGTATTGAAGTACAAAACAAAAATATACTTACAACACTGGAACATCTGACAGTAAAGTGTACCAAAGACAGCTTTAATAAATTTTTTTACCAAAATTGAATAAAAAAATTGGTGAATTTAACCCCATTTTTCCTCACTTCCTTCACAAAAGTATGTATCTAAATGCATGCAGGAGCCAAGTAATTTGCTACAACAAAAGACTTGTGTAGAAAGATACTATGAAGGTGTGGATTTTGTGATAGGAGAAGCTAAGAACATCTTTAAACAACCAGGATCTGAGCAATATTATGCACTCGAATAAGCACTTCTTCACCTCCCTACAGAATAGAGTGAAGAAGTATATGAGTGAACATAATTTTGACCTCATCAAATCAAGTTACTAGGTGGAAATGTTACATATCCTATATCCAGGTCTCAGAACTGCAGAAGTGTGGCAGCCATAACACCAAAGTTTAAAGGAATGCAACATGAAGTATGTTGTTTGTTCGCACATAATTAAGAATTAATTCGCTTGCTCCTGGTTATTCATGTCTCATCAACTACTACTGAACGGTCCTTTTTAGGCTTCGGAATCTAAAAAATTATTTGTGAACCACAATGTGTCAAGAGCACCTGAATCATTTGTTCTTATTACATTGTTACCAGCAAACGGTGGATGAAGTAGAGTTGGTGAACATTGCGTGCAACTGAAAGGTAAAGTTGAGTAAAACTAAACAAGTACACCTCAATAGGCTATTGTTTGTTTTACCAAATAGCTGTAATGACAATAAATATGACCGTACAATTTTCATTTGAGTGTGTTCTGATAAATTTTTACCCAATAATTAAACAATGAATGATCTGACAGGTTTTTTCAGTACATTTGATTATTTGCAGTTTATTTAGAAGTATGCCATTAATTTTGTAAAACACCTTATTACTAAATTAAACATTTGGCAAACAGTATGTGCTGTTTAAAAAAAGGTGTCGTGTAACTGGTTGGCGTTTATTCTTATATGATGGATGAACATCTTAGACCACAAATAGCTATGATAACTGTGTTAATGATTGGCGAACAAAGAAGCATTTCATCATACAAGTAGACTGATGTTTATACAGTTACAGTTGACATATGTTTATTTGTTGATAAATTTAAAATTTACATGAATATAATATCCTCAAAAACTGTTACAGAAAGCAGACAGTGCATAAAAGCCTTGTTATTGAATGGAAACAATTATAAACAAGAACGAAGACAGAGAAATTACTGTTTGCCCCGCTCCCTTAAAAATTTCAGTTGTTGCACCCCTGGATGCAGCATATACAATCTGTTCACTGTTAAGACACCACGCACCTTCAGCAGGCCAATGCTTGCTATTAAGCCCAAATTGTGCATATGTTTGTTTACCATTCTCTCATATTTTTCTGTGTACCACCCACACAGTAAGGGAAATCCTGTATAATGGGAGAAGGAAGTGAAAGGTGAATTTTATATAAATATGAACTAATTAAATATACTGATGAGAATATTAATTTAACACAATAGTATTTTTAACTTACTTCCAATTAAAACGTCTGGACTTCTAGAATAATTATTACAAATTATTTATTTTTAAACTGAATATTGGAGGTAGGTGTCATTATTCAAAAGGTTTATTGTTAAAATTAAGATGCTTCACAGTATAAAATATTTGAAATTTATGATCATGTTTCTGCTGATGATGAAGTATTTGAAAATTATATTGACAAATTTACCAAAATTAAAACCTTAGTCCTTAGCAAAATTATTATGCTGATAAAACAGCTTTGTATTGTTACTACNACAAATTTACCAAAATTAAAACCTTAGTCCTTAGCAAAATTATTATGCTGATAAAACAGCTTTGTATTGTTACTACTGACGCGATCGTATACCAGAGTTGTAATGTGATGATTATAAATTGCCCGGCGCCACAGCCCTACGGTGAGCTNACTACATTATAGAAAAGCATTAACATAGCTGATCATTGAGCACCAACAGGTTTTTTGGAGACTAACTATTCTTGGGGGTGCGAAAATATTAGGCACATAAGTTGAAATAGTAGTGATTGGGCAAACTAACATCCAAGATGTCTTGACAGGTAAGCACAATTCAAATGTGCATTTTTAGATAAACAATAAAGTAGCGGAAACCTGTAAAATTTTATTTGAAATGTATGCGTCGGAAGGATTTCAGATGAGGAATTGTGAACTTTTAAAACATTATATTATCTTCATCTTTTAATCAGGGTAGACCCAATATAAATAAGTATAAAATTTGCAAGAAAGGTGTTACGTTTTTAGTTTTCAGTTATGTTTTTGCAAGAATGGTTTTGTCAAAAATATGTATTTCCAGAAGTTTAGAAAGATGGCAATGAGACCTATCATCTCCATGTTCAAGAGCATTAGAACTGTCACACTGTACTTAAATTTTAATCCGCATACATGAAGCAATTTACATAGGTACATAATGGATATATGTGTTAGCTTATTATTTAAAATTTTCGTACAGTTTTGTACAATGCTTCCTAGACAGTAAAATAGGCTATGCTAATAATTTATTAATGGCAAAGTTAAAATTAATTCTTCTGGTGCTCCAATTACAGATCTACTGCAGTCAAAACCTATTCCCTGCCTCACAGAAGCTCATACCATGGGAAGGGGAATTCCTCACAGCTGACACGCTCAGCTGCATGGAGGACTCAATGCTGTCCACTCCAGATGTGCTGGCCCCTCTGAGCGGCAGCGTGAACCTTATGACACCAGCCAGTTCCTCAATTCCCACAGTGGGTCAGCACTTCATTGGCAAGAAGCGGAGGTTCCCCAGCTCTGTGACGGACAGCCCGCCACCCTTCATACCCAGTAACCTCCCCACACTGGTACAGGGTGATGCTGGCCCCTCCCAGCTGGCAAGCCATGGCACAAGCTTCCTTAAACCTATCTTCTCTGGGCACATGAAGCTTGCAACACCTGAAAGTTCGCTCAACATACAGCTGGCAGCACACATGGTGAGTGATGACTGGACAGCCTGCTTTCAAAGGCGTGACACACATTGACAACAATAACCATCATACAACTTGTTGATAAATATTCTTCAAATTTACCTGCCATGTTAAGTTTTTTTAGTGTTGTCAACTGGCACTGGTAGGAGTAGGACTAAACATGAATGAATTAATGTAGTGTATACTCTTGGTAATAAACTCATTTTTTCCATAAATTATAGGGGCAGTGTCAGTTTCGCATCAAAGTCTGTCTTCGCTATGATTACAAAATTTTGACAGCTATTGTCTAGTTAATATATTATAAATGAGACTAACAACACACCATGTACAAAATCCTGTATCAGCTCAAGGTGTGAAAGAATGAAAGTAAATATCATGTTGACTATTTTGACAGCCCAGCTAATGCACAATAGATCACTGAGAAATATGCGGACAGGTAAGAGTTCTTAAACAAATTACTAATGTACGTGTTTTATTTTAACTGGTCACAAAACAGCTATTATTATTATTATCTTAACAAACTAAACTTCTTGCTTAAATAGTAAGGCAACAAATAAAATGCAACTTAAACAGCATGTGTTTATTTTGCTTTGTTTCTACCCTCCTCCTCTTCCCCATATCTTGCATCCCTACTCATAGCACTAACTTTGCCTCGTACATGTTAAATATTAATGTGATGAGGCTGCAAAACTGCCACAGGGAATTAATTTTATGCTACATATTTCAAACCCATGTCATTTTAAACCAGTATGAAGTGAAAAATTGACATTTTAAAAAATATAGACTAAAGCAGTTGGCTGTGTGGCAATCATGCTCCCAGCCACACCTTCCACAAACATGGACTCATTTTGCACGAGTTAAATAATGAATATACAAATGAATACCCAGAGCTTTATGTTTTCCATGAGCTCTATATATTTCTTAAAGTAATATATTTNTGTTTTCCATGAGCTCTATATATTTCTTAAAGTAATATATTTCTTAAAGTAATATATTTCCATGTTCTTTGTCGTAATTCACCATTTTTGTCTCTTTTACTGAATAAATCTGCTTTACCCCCCAAACCCCTCTCCTACTATTTCTAGTGTTTTTATGCTGCATTATATTCATAAAATGAAGCAAGTAGGAAACATGTCAGTATTTTTAAAGTAACTCTACCATCATTCCTGCCACATATTTTAAATCCAAGCAGTTTTGGGTCAGCAAAAACTCATAAATTGCTCTCCAAAAGTTGGTGAACAAAGTACTGTGTTAAAAATTAGTTCAAATTGGTTACATGGTTTCGTAGATATAGCATAGTATGCTAAAATGTTTATATAACTGCTNTGTTAAAAATTAGTTCAAATTGGTTACATGGTTTCGTAGATATAGCATAGTATGCTAAAATGTTTATATAACTGCTATTTTGAAAATTAGTGTCTGGCCCTCTTAAAATAAAAAGCTTATTTGGTCTACTGTAGTACAGTAAGACCGCGATAATCCGGCACTCAATAGTCCGGCACGTATCAGAACACGGTTGGCATTGGCAATACAGTCGGACGCGTTCGGGAGATATCGGAACTGTTCAGCGTCTCGCCAGTCACAATTTGTTTCCGCCGGATCAGCCATCTTGGCTTCATGGTAGTAACACTACGAATCTTCATTTACGTATACCTTCAGTTACAAGATGTATGTATGTATGTATGTACTGTACTTACATTTGCATCAATACTGTGCGGTTTTCTTTTACAGTTATTTACTAAATCCATTNACTGTACTTACATTTGCATCAATACTGTGCGGTTTTCTTTTACAGTTATTTACTAAATCCATTGTACTGTATCAATGTTTAGCTATTTGTATGGCTGTCAAATAGACTACAGCACAGTGAAGATTTTGTACGTACAGTGAATATGTTTTGTAAACCAAACAAAAGTGCGCCTAAAACGGCAAAATGCAAACATGTGACGTTGACAATATACCAAAAACTGGACATCATAAGAAGATTGGAAAAAGGTGAGAACCGAAACAATATTATGAGTGAATTTAGTATTGCATCTTCAACTATATAGGATATTAAAAAACAAAAACAACAGTTGGAAAAATTTGTGTCACAATCTGCTTCTGTTAAAAGTCTAGACATTAGACAAACTCTAAAAAAACCTAAATTAGAAAAACTAGACAAAGTTTTGCATAACTGGTTCAGTGCTAAGAGAGCGAAGGGAAAGGCAATAACGAGGCCTATGATAATTGAAAAGGCCAAATTTTTTCACCAGGAATTAGATTTGCCTGCGGATGAAATTCTTTCATTTTGTAAGGGGTGGCTTCATAATTTCAAGATTCGTCATAGCATCCGTAAACTAGATGTTTCTAGTGAAATAAAATCAGCTGATGAGGCTGCTGCAAATGAGTATAAAACAACATTTCAAAAACTTATTGATGTAAATTGTCCCCACCCCAAATTTACAACATGGATGAGACTGGACTGTTATAGCTGTGTTTGCCAAATTCAACCCTGGTGGGTGCTGAGGAGCCCAGTGCAAAGGGTTTTGAAAAGAATAAAGACAGAATAACTCTCTTAGTGTGTGGAAATGCTTCAGGCGATTATAAACTGACTCAGTTTGTGATTGAAAGGTATAAATAGCAGAGGTCTCTCAAAAATGTGACACATTTGCCTGTTCTTTACGGTGCTCAGACTAATGCTTGGATGACAGTCAAGTTGTTCAAAGACTGGTTCCTTCATCATTTCGTTCCAGCTGTGAAAGAAAATTTTGAAACACTAGGGCTACCTCAAGATTCAAAGGCAGTTCTCGTCTTCGACAACTGCCGAGTTCACCCTCCAGAATCTGAGCTTGTGTCAGGTAATATTTTTTGCACATATCTTCCTGCCAATGTTACGCCACTAATACAACCCATGGACCAAGAGGTCATACAAAATTTCAAGTGCAAGTACAGAGGAATGTTTGTGCAGAAGCTGCTGAGCTCAGATTGCAGCATCAAAGATTTCCAACGTAATTTTAACATTAAAGATGCTATTTTTACAGCTGCAATTTCTTGGTCCGATGTAAAAAATATAACATTGCACAAGGCCTGGAGAAATTATGGCCTCAACTGGCCGAAGATGCCGAGATGGAAAAGGATGAAAATGATGATGAGTCCACAACTGACCAGACTGAAATTGTAAGTGCGATAAATTGTGCTTCCAATAATGAACTGATTGCCCTATCAGTAGAAGAAATTGATAAATGGATCGACATTGACAAAAATTTGCCTATCGAAGAAGAGCTGACTGACGATGTGATAATAAAAAGTGTTTTCAGCCCACAGGAGGCACGAGAAACTGAGAGTGATGAAGAAGGAACGCCTACAACTAGCAGCNTGTGATAATAAAAAGTGTTTTCAGCCCACAGGAGGCACGAGAAACTGAGAGTGATGAAGAAGGAACGCCTACAACTCACATCTCTTGGGCTGAGGCTTCGGAAGCCTTAAACACCTTTGTAAAATTTGCAGAGAGGAGCCATCAATACGACATTGCTGAAGTTATGAATCTCCATATTATACAAAATAATTTTTCTCAAAAAAGAACTCAATCCAAGAAACAAGTTAACATCCCTGCAATGTTTCAGAGGGCTCAGAAGAAAATTCAAGCTATCCCATCAGTGGTAGATAACAGTCCGACATGTTCCACGTCCTCGACATCATTAGACACCTATTCTATGTAGACAGTGATTCATAATAGGCCTACAAAAATGATTTACATATAGAGTACTGTATTGAACTTTGATAAAACTTGAGNTAATAGGCCTACAAAAATGATTTACATATAGAGTACTGTATTGAACTTTGATAAAACTTGAGCCTTAAACTTATTCAACGGTGCAGTATAGTACAGTAGGTGTATTTGATTTTTAATTCAATTGTGTTGATACAGTACAGTACTACATATGTACTTTTAATTTTTTTTATATTGTAATATCTTCTGTTGTGTTTATTAAATAACAATTATTAGTTTTTGTTTGTTAAAACTGTAGTTTTTTNTTTATATTGTAATATCTTCTGTTGTGTTTATTAAATAACAATTATTAGTTTTTGTTTGTTAAAACTGTAGTTTTTATTTATATCCCCTTGTTTAAACCAGGTTTTTAAAATTAAAAATGACCTTGATAATCTGGAATTGACAGATCCCTGAGCATGCTGGATTATCAAGGTCCTACTGTATTACTTGTTTGCCAAATTTGGTAGCAATTGGGTGATTGTTTAGCAAAATAAGACATTTATTTTTTCATGTGGCGCTATCTTAAAAATGGCTTGCAAAAGAGGCACTGTGTCAGTACATTTAATAGATGTGATAAATACTGTCAACATACAAAGTCAAATTGAAATTGGTTACATGGTTTCGTAAATATAGCATATTAAACTAAAATGTCAGAATAGCTGCCATTTTGAAAATTAGTGTCTAATTAACTTAACATATATAAAATAATATGGCCTACTATAATACTACATCTTTGCCAAATTTAGCAGGAATGTGTTTATTGTTTCACGAGATATGACATAAAAACTTAATTTTTTAATGTGGCATTAACTTTAAAATCGCATACAAAAGAGACTTTGTGTACAGACATTTGATGGTTGTATTAGGTACTGCCGGGATACAAAGCTAAGTTGAAATTGATTACTTGGTTTCATACTGAACTAAAATGTCTGTGTAGCCACCATTTTAAAAATAAGTATCTGACTGACTTACAATATACAGTTTACATTGTCTGCCATATTACTACTTGTTTGCCAAATTTGGTAACAATCTGTTGATTGTTTCCCCGTGATATGATATTACAACTTTATTTATTCATGTGGTGCCATTTTACATATGTTGTTGTTGTTAAAAGATTTGGGCAGCTCTTAACAATTAGGTCTTAAGAGCAGAGGAGGGTGAAATGAGGTGAGAATGGAGCAGTGCCAGAATGCAAGGGTGGGGGAAATGGGAGGTCCTCGAGAAAACCTGCCGACCAGCGGTATCATCCGGCACAATTCCCACTTGCAAAAATCCGGGGGTGACCCGGCCATGGATTGAACTCAGTTCACCTTAGTGGGAGGCGAGCAGCTTATCCGCTTAGCCACCATGGCCCCACTATTTTCCATAAGGTTGACAAAAGTGTTTGTATGGGCATATATAATGCTTGTAGATACTTTCATCATACAAAGTTTTGTGAAAATTGGCAGAACAGAATGGTATATATAATTAATAAACAAAAAAAAATTGTGCAGCAGCCATTTTGTAAATAGGTGCCTTGTCCATTTAAATTACATATGTATACATTGCCTACCATAATACTACTTATGTGCCAAATTAGGCAGGAATTGGTTAAGTAATTTTAAATATATAACATAAAAGCTTAATTTTTTCATGTATCCTTCAAAAATTTCACCATTCTCCAAAAATGGTCAACCAACAACAATATCCATCTCTAAATTCAATGCTTCCATGATGTACTGCCAACGTATACAATTTGGCTAAAATTGGTTAAATCAATATTTGACTTAGCACCCTAAATGTCAAAATTGTTGCCATTTTGAAAATAATTACTCAACGTGGTTTAAAACTATGAAAGTTGGATGTCATTATAAGTAGTATATGTGTACAGAGTTTAGTGAAATTTGGTACACGCATTCAAAAGTTTTTAGGGGGGGGGGGGCACAGACATGAAAGTGATATCATATGTCTATCTTTCTAAAAAGGGAAATATGTGGTGGTAGAAGCGGTAGGTGATAAGTACATAAATGGATTCTCCATTGAATTGTGAAGATCTAAAGCTTGTTAACTTACTTGGTGTGGTGCAGTAACAGAAGAGTGGGAAGATTATGACACATGAGACAAACCAAGCAGTCACATTTCCCGATGAAAAACACCCAGTATTGTTTGGAACAGTTGATAATAGTATGTCTGATTGGAAATGGACGTTGGGAAATTGGATATATCCAAAGTCTCACAGTGGAGGGCAGGTTAGTAGTGATTTATTGTGGGAACAGGTATGGCATAGCAAGGCAGGCAGTGGTGGATACAAATAGGGGGGCGGGCTAAAGAGGCTTGAGGGCTCCCTCCCTTGGAGATGATTGCACTGAATAAAATAAGATTATTCTTGAATCTAAGTTAATAAAGCAATATTAATACCTACAGTTTATATAACAACAGGAAATTTTAAAAAGTATTTACACAGCATATCCACCAAGTAGGTACTGACATTTAAATTTAACATTAAAACTTGATGGTTACTGGTAAGCATGTGGTTTGAACATTATGCACAGTGCTCCACACCTCAAGTAGGCTCCTTCTTAATGAATTGCTAGATCTGCCTCTGAAGGCAGGCAAGAGGTGTATTATCTGAGCAGATGGTAATAGAACAGTTATCCCCAGGACAGTTCAGGGGCAATAGTCAGAGGGTTTGTATCTTCTGCTTTAGGTACAAGACATTGAAAGGCAAGCCAGAGAGAAAGTCAACAAGAGTTGTGAAACCACCTGTTACGTTAAATCTTCGAAACAGGGGAAGGCATATTTTGCTATGTATTGCATATTGTGTTACAGTGTATTGGAGTGCTATTTTGTAACTGTTAAAGTGTACTGAATTTTGTGTAAAATTTTATTGGGTTAAGTAACTTAACAAATTATTTTACTCTGGGGAAGGTAGTGTAGGTCGTGTGATGACTAAAGTTATCTAAGTATTGTAAGGAAAGTTGGGTAGGTAAGGTTGGCATTGACTGGAAGCGGAAGGAACAGTGAAGTAGTAGCTAATGGTGGTGTGATGAGCACGAGAGTCATGTAAGACTGTATTAGTGATAATCGTAAACTAAACAGCTTATTAATATGTCTACTATTGTTAATCGCTACCTATAAATGACCAAGATCAAAACAAAACATATCATGGTGCAGTCGGAGTAGAATCAATGACTCAAGATAAAGAAAGTAACCACCATACGGTACAGTAACACCAGGATGATAATGTAGAACAGTTTGGCCTCATCGCAGTCTTCCAGATCAACAAGATGAATAATCTGAAAACCGCCAGACCCACTGCAATTTACTGGAAATGCTGTGGAAAATTTCTGTAAGTTTAAACAACAGCACAAGTTGTACATGCTCACGTCAGGGGCAACTAATCAAAATTCAGAGGTACAAACTGCCATATTGATGTCTGTAATTGGTGAAGAAAGCCTGGAGCTGTATAACACATTTGAATTGTCCGAAGAGGAAAAGAACGACCCAGCAAAAGTTTTAAAAGCCTTAGAAAATTACTGTATCCCACGAGCTAACGTGAGTGTCAAAAGACATATATTTTTCAGCAGAGAGCAGAAGGAAGGTGAAAATATTGATAATTATGTAATAGAACTCAAGAAATTGTGCCAAAGTTGTGAATTCGGTGAAATGAAGGATGTACTCATTAAAGATAGAATTATTAGTGGGCTGCGAGACAGAGAAGTGAAAATGAAACTGTTAAACACAGAAGACTTAGCCTTAGAAAAATGCATCCAAATGTGTAAAATTGTTGAAATTACACAATTCCAGTTGCAAACAGTGTCGTGTGGTGAAAAAAGGCAAATGTGTAAAATAACAAATGGTGCACACACAAACACAGGAGGTTATAAAAAAGAGAAAGAGAAGCAACAAGCTCATCAGTCAAGAACAGCTAGGCAGAGACAACAATCCAGAACTTTGGGGTTTCCACAAACAAGAACAGCGGAATCTTCCCGTGACGGTATGGGAAGTAACAAGCAGATGCCATATCTGTATGCAGGAAGAGATGGTCAACTGGGTGGAGGCAATGTTTTTCTCTGCACGAGATGTGGTAAGAAACATCCACCCCAGATGTGTGTCCAGCATACGGTAAGGTGTGTAAAGTATGTAACAAGATAGGGCACATTGCAAGAGTGTGTAAATCCAAAATGAATTCAGTTCATCAAGTGAACAAACAAATGTGAACAGTTATTAATAATGGTAGGAGTGAGGACCAAAACAGGGAATATTTGGAACAAGGAACTTGTGATGATAGTCATATAGATGAACAAACATTGTTACTAGGTACAGTTACCCATGTTCAAAGTGAAAACTCTGATGGGGATTGGGTGGAAAAGGTTCTCATTAAGAACAGGTATGTCAAGTTAAAATTAGGCACAGGATCACAGCTGAGTTAGAAAAACTCAGTATTAGTAAGGTACCGGCGACAGCAAAATTGGAGAACTATAGTGGCCTACCAATACCTGTAGTAGGAAAATGATANGTATTAGTAAGGTACCGGCGACAGCAAAATTGGAGAACTATAGTGGCCTACCAATACCTGTAGTAGGAAAATGATACTGTAGGTTCAAAGGAGGTAAGACAGGTGGTGTTGAGTTTCAAATAGTCGATGGCAATGAAACTACTCCACCAGTGTTGGACCTTCCCACAATAAAACAATATGACTTGGTGAGGAGAGTAGTAACAGTAGCAACAGCAGGTGATACTGGTGAGCAAAGCAATTCAATCTTAGTACTGGTAACTCATGTCCTATAGATAGTAAGTCAGTGCCTGACAGTGTAAGAGAAATGTAGAGTTATTTGAAAGGATTGATGCGTTAAATTACACATACAAAATAAAGGTGAGGGATGGAGCAGAACCACATGTTTCTAAATCTAGGAAAATCCCATATCACTTAGTAGATTCACGTAGAGATGATTGTGTAAATTAGAGAAGTTGGGAATAGTCAGACCAGTGACAAAGTCAACACAGTGGCTCAACTCCTTAGTTGTAGTCAGGAAACCTGATAACAGTCTTAGAAGAATCTGCCTAGATCCACTTAAGTTAAATAGGAAATTGTAAAATAATATTTTCCATTAGCCACTTTTGAAGAATTGGTGTACAAGCTGCCACAGGCTAAAGTGTTCACAACATTGTGTGGTTTCAATGGTTTCTGGCACATAAAATTAGATGAGGGAAGTCAGGAAGTACCATATAACACACCATTTGGGAGGTATCAATTTATTAGACTCCCATATGGTTTAAGTACAGCCCCAGAAGTCTTCCATAAATGCTTTACCCAAATTTTTTCAGGCATTCCAGGTGTGGAAATTTACATTGATGACTTGATTATTTGGGGAAAGATCAAGCAGAAAATGATTTAAGGTTACAACAGGTACTGCAAAGGGCTAAAAAAAATGGGGTAAAATTCAATAAGTCAAAGTGTAGATTCACTGCAATAGAGGTAACGTATGTTGGGCACATATTAAGTGCACAGGGCATTACCCCAGATGAGGAAAAATCAAGGCTATTCTGAACATGCCCAAACCGGAAAACAAGAAAGAGTTGGCAACCTTTTTAGGAATGATCACGTACGCTTCAAAATTTATCCCTCAGATTAATGAAATAGGCCATCCCTTGTTGCAAGATATAAATAAAATGAATGCAGTGTGGCTGTGGAATGACAAACAGGAGCAGGCTTTTAGAGAACTTAAGCACGTGTTGACTCAAAACCCAGTGCTACAGTATTACAATAGAAATAAACCAATTATTTTGTCAGTAGATGCTTCTAGTCGCAGCTTAGGAACAGTTATTCTCCAAAATCAGTTGCCAGTAGTCTATGCAAATAAACCGCTAAACAAAAGTGATCAAAACTATGCTCAAATTGAAAAGGAGTGTCTAGCAATACTTTTTGACTGTGNAATAAACCGCTAAACAAAAGTGATCAAAACTATGCTCAAATTGAAAAGGAGTGTCTAGCAATACTTTTTGACTGTGAGCGATTCCACCAGTATTTGTATGGGACTAAATTTGTTGTAGAAACTGATCATTTACCTTTAATTTCAATTTTCAANAGCGATTCCACCAGTATTTGTATGGGACTAAATTTGTTGTAGAAACTGATCATTTACCTTTAATTTCAATTTTCAAAAAACCATTAAATGAGTGTCCCTTGCAGTTGCAGAGAATGTGTTTGAGGCTACAACTTTAAGAGTTTACGCTTGAACATGTTCCAGAAAAAGAGCTAATACTAGCAGATGCACTATCTAGGAGTCTTCAGAGTTGTCAAAACCATACTTCACAGTAAGACGTGAGTTAAATAAAGTGAATAATTTGTTATTTAAAGGCAAACAACTAGCAGTACCCAAGTCTCTAAGAAAACAAATGTTGAGTCGTATACACTATAATGACTTAGGAATAGCCAAGTGTAAACATCGAGCCACACAACACTTGTATTGGCCACATATGAGTCAAGAGGTAGAGAATGTAGTGAATAACTGTGTAACTTGTGTTTGAAGAATCATAGGAAAAATGTAAAAGAAACAATGTACATAAGAGGTACCATGTGGTCCGTGGTTGGCTGTAGGTACAGATATTTCAAAAAAATTACTTCATGGTAGTGGACTATTTCACAAAGTTTGTAGAGATAGAGGAGCTCAGTGATATTTCAAGCGAGAAAACCATAAAAAAACTGAAGTCAGTTTTTTCCAGATATGGTATTCCACTTGTAGTGTATAGTGATAATGGTCCACAATATGCCAATGCTAAATTCAAACAGTTTTCTGAGGGATGGCAGTTTAAACACATCCGCAATATGCCCAATCTAATGGTCTGGTAAAGAGGTACAAACAAACTATTAAGCGTATGCTAAAAACAGTTATGGTAGAGAAGAAGTATGTAAAACTAGCTATTCTAGAACCAAACAACACTCCAATAGAGAATAACTGGAACCCCCTCCCCCCCCCCC
>NQII01001688.1:229927-267320 GCA_002778355.1 Clitarchus hookeri
CTAACGAGCAAGACAAGGCAAGGTTAGTTAGACAATATAAACAGCAGCAGTATTACAATAAGGGAGATAGAAACCTCAAGCCTTTGAAAGCATGTGAGAACGTGTTTTTTAGCAGACAGGGTGACCAGGATAGAGTAATGGGACAGGTTCTTGGGTATTCCTCTCAAAGACCACGATCTTACGTGATTAGGACCCCAGAAGGGAAGAAGATAGAAAGAAATAGAGTTCAAATACATAAGGGGACAAATAATGTATGATTTCAGGTTAAGAACAAAATTCCAGACATGGATGTGAATAGCACAGACACTCAAGTGGTAGAAGGGAGAGATTAAGTGAGGACTTTAGAGATTGGGATCACCAGAGTAATGAGTTTAGGGAAATTACAGGGTTGGAATCAACTAATTGCCAGTTGTCATCAGTGCCTGACAATCACTTAACCACAAGCCTACCTGCTACCACTCTTGTAACAAGAAGTGGACGATTTGTACATAGACCTAACAGATTAGTGTTAAATTAAAAAAAAAAAGGAGATGTGATGACTAAAGTCATCTAAGTATTGTAAGGAAAGTTAGGTAGGTAAGGTTGGCACTGACCGGAAGCGGAAGACCAGTGAAGTAGTAGCTAATGGTGGTGTGATGAGCACGAGAGTCATGATAGACTGTATTAGTGATAATCGTAAAATAAACAGCTTATTAATATGTCTTAGTATTGTTAATTACTACCTATAAATTACCAAGATCAATACAAGACATAACAAATCGTAGTTGGAAATTGAGACCAAGGTGTCTCAGACTTAATGTGAAAGGCTGTGGTTTACAAAGGTTGGTAGCTGTGAGCATGAGCAGTGGGTGGTAGTCACAGTGGTGGGTGAAAAGCCTTTTTGTTCTGTTATAACAAGTACGAATATAGATAAAGAACAGAGAAACAAAGATTTACATTCTTTAGTTTTGTGGTAATATATGATAAAAATAAAGATGTATCACACAAAATGTTTATCTGTGATTATCTTTTTGTCAAATGAAACCATTTTAATAATAAACAATGCATGTTTTCTTGAAAAATTTACAGACATATCAGTAGTGTGTCTCAAGATATGCCATTGTCCACATAAATAATAATGATTTTAGAAAATGGATTTTGTCTAATGACATACTTTACATGCAAACAACTGAAAACTAATGCGAATGCAAAAAACAATATACTATTAGGCCCCTCACACAAGAACATAGTAAAATCATATGCAAAAGTTTAGCAATGCAGCCATTATTTAAAAACTACTGAATAGTTTTTTTTTTTTGTGGGTCAGTTATGAATATGGTATCTGGTGGTGTTCAATAAACCACTTGGTATTTCTTGGTGTTCTTAGCTATTTCTGAGACCTTCATCATTAAAATAAAAACTGTTAACTTGCTTCAAGGTAAATGTAAATGAAAGTGATGGGGAAGCTTTAATATGACTCATGATGTGACAATGCATTTCTCCATTTGCTGTGTTTTGTGTTGTTTACAATAAATTACAGTCTGTAGCCTGTCATTTAGTGTGTGCTTAGTTTGCTAATTAATTTAACGTAATTTTTCCACCCACTCATAATTGCAGGTTAGTTTAATTTTAATACTATCTTACTATGNTGCTAATTAATTTAACGTAATTTTTCCACCCACTCATAATTGCAGGTTAGTTTAATTTTAATACTATCTTACTATGTTTTCTGTGCTGTGTAATTATTTGCTATTTTTCTGTCAGTGTTCTGCGTGTAATTTAAGAGTTATCGTATACTTGTGTTATCCATTAAGTTTCCGTTGCAGCCCTCGCTTCCATTCGAGGTCACCAGAGACAACGGCCCCATAGGTTTAGTGAGTT
The DNA here is from genome assembly GCA_002778355.1 of Clitarchus hookeri. Classification (NCBI taxonomy): domain Eukaryota; kingdom Metazoa; phylum Arthropoda; class Insecta; order Phasmatodea; family Phasmatidae; genus Clitarchus; species Clitarchus hookeri. Next base: position 231,788 of record NQII01001688.1, read on the forward strand.
NTCCATTAAGTTTCCGTTGCAGCCCTCGCTTCCATTCGAGGTCACCAGAGACAACGGCCCCATAGGTTTAGTGAGTTCTTCTTGAGCCACACGAGGGAGTGGCCGTGTTACACGGTAGACCATCTTTGTGCTTCAACTGTTTGGAATAAACTGTACCTGTTTTAACCGTAACCATTTTTTCTTTTTGTCTCCCGTGGTGTGTGTATGTGTGTATATATATATATACACACACACACAAAAATGCACGCACACACACACTAACACACTCACACACACTTGTGAGTGACACCCCGTACCACACCGGTATACCATCCTAGGGCAAACCCGACTAAGCGACGTAATCAAGAACTAAAAGTCCAAATACGCCTGTGCATTGGGGAAGATCATACGAAATGGGATACACACTTGGCTGAAGCGCTGTTTTGTTTACATCGCTGCATAAATGCTGCTATGGACAAATCACCAGCTACCTTGGTGCAGGGAAGAAAGCTTCCCTGCCCCTGCAAACCTCACCGCCCCCCATGATGTCACTGTTCCAGCCAGCCCAGCACCAACGAGACCGAGCCCAGCGACAGGAGGCTGCACGACAGCATCAGGAGCAATACATCATGGACATCACACCAGCCACGACCAGACCACCCACCAAGCTGCAACCAGGGGTGATGGTCTACATGCAGAATCACCCCCTGTCTGCCGGCTCCAAGAACTTCTGTGCCAGACTGGTTCCCCGCTGGGTCGAGCCCTGTATAGTGAGGCAACGCATAGGGCAGACCAACTACATTGTGCGAAGAGCTGACGGCCGCAACTCGAAGTTACACAGAGACGACCTGAGGCGGGTCACCTGAGTCCTTGGGACACCGCAGACTCTGAGATGCCGGAGCCGCAGACCCCAAGGTGGACAACCCAGGAGTATCCCGAGCAACCACACCGGAGACGGACCTGGACCGGGTGTGCAAGTGGCTCTTTCCGCTGCCGGCGCACCATGAGTCATCCACAGTCCAAATACCTACAGTTGAGGAACCAGACTAGGAGCAGCGTGTCAAGCCAGAGGTTACTGGTACCCCCAGGTCTCACTCATCGGCGCCGAATTCCGGGTCATCGTCAAGGAACCACCCGACGAGACCACTGTCGATGACGACGTGCTGTCCAACCGAAGATGCTGCAGATGCCAAGCTTGATGCCACCGCCTGTAGGACGCAGCCCAATGTTTCCTGCCGTAGAAACACATGGAGGCAACCTGGACGAGGGGCAGTCCAAGCAATCGCAGAGTACCAGGCGAGCTCTTAAGCACTTCTCAACATCCCAAGACCAGCAGCAGCAGACCCGAGACTCACCATCGCCGCAGCCAGGCAACACCGACAAAAGCTGCATTACCAGCTGTGGGAGCAACCACAGGCCCGACCCTGTGGCTGCTGCCCTTCGTCTCCACCATCGAACAACATCCTGGCCAGAGTCGTAGACGACAGCATCCACGGTCAGGTTTGGCCTATCCGAGGGATATCGTATGTCGTCGTTCCTCCTCTGGTTATCAGAGCCCGTACCTGACACGGGGACATCAAACATATTGGGAAATCAGCCGCCCAGCATGCACTCATGCCTGCAGGTCACTTGCTATGCGTCGTGAGACGAAGGCCACGGCATGAAACACAACGTATTTCAAAACTACGTGATGGAGATCACATGTGCAGCGTGTGTGTAGTTANCGAAGGCCACGGCATGAAACACAACGTATTTCAAAACTACGTGATGGAGATCACATGTGCAGCGTGTGTGTAGTTACCCCATTGGGGAAACCCACGTGTGGGTATGGTAATTTTTCCGCTCTATGCCACAAACGGCTGGTCTGTTGTAACATTCCATGTCTGGTATTGACAAATGGAAGTTACAGCTCGGTTAGATCAGTTGGTAGCAACATGAAACTCTAAAAAGGCACCACAGAAAATAAAGTCAAGTTACGGTTTGATTTGCTCTGTACTTNCGAAGGCCACGGCATGAAACACAACGTATTTCAAAACTACGTGATGGAGATCACATGTGCAGCGTGTGTGTAGTTTCCCCATTGGGGAAACCCACGTGTGGGTATGGTAATTTTTCCGCTCTATGCCACAAACGGCTGGTCTGTTGTAACATTCCATGTCTGGTATTGACAAATGGAAGTTACAGCTCGGTTAGATCGGTTGGTAGCAACATGAAACTCTAAAAAGGCACCACAGAAAATAAAGTCAAGTTACGGTTTGATTTGCTCTGTACTTNGTTGGTAGCAACATGAAACTCTAAAAAGGCACCACAGAAAATAAAGTCAAGTTACGGTTTGATTTGCTCTGTACTTCGATTTATCAATCACATGAAATAGTTCACATACAATCAGATATGCTGAGTACGAACAAGTTTCACCGATAAAACAAGGAAACAGCAGTGCCACAGTCGTTTATTGATTATTCACATCTTGAAAACTTGCGTCGCAAGAAGAAAAACAGAGGCAGCGACCTCCCACACCGGCAGAGAAATAATCGAGCAGGAGAAAATTGCCGGCGTGGGGGCTATTTGCCATGCCCGACGCAGCCTCGGCGAGTACTGGTTGTCTATCGCTGGTTATCGACTGCTGACTGGCGATATGCACACGGAGTATTAGTCTCTGCATGCGTATCCACCCCCTCTCCTCAGAGTATCAAATGTTACCAAATAAGAGCATGGCGTGGGCCAAGCACCCTCCTCCCACGCTAGCCAAACTGCATCGTAGTAAAAGATTATCAAACCTTCTAGAACAAAAACTGGTGACGCAGTTCTGAAAGCTTCTATCTTCTAATGCTGATGCTAATAAAAACTATGATTTCTGAAATGGCAAACGGATGCCCGATAAACGAACTCCCATGGCTTTAATTTAAAATCCTGATAACTAATATATTGCACCATTACACTGTGTTATGAGTGCGTGTGCTCCAGGTGGTTCTGTTGTTCCCCCGTTAGTGTGGTTTTTCTGTGTTCTGTTACAGCGGACTGCCAATGAGCAGAATTCAACTGTATAAGCTTTTTAGTCAGGTTTCTGGACACATTACATGAGCGAGTGTGAGTTTTACATTTGCAATGCAAAGCAGGCTGACTGAATTGTGTGACATTGAGCAGTACCAACTGCAAAGTNGAGTGTGAGTTTTACATTTGCAATGCAAAGCAGGCTGACTGAATTGTGTGACATTGAGCAGTACCAACTGCAAAGCAAACAAACTTGAATTACTTGTGTTTATACTTTAAATTCCCCAAAAATTAAGTTGCGTGTTAAATTCTAAAGAAAGGGGGTGCTGTGTTTTGTGTTGTTTACAGGAAATTNAATTCCCCAAAAATTAAGTTGCGTGTTAAATTCGAAAGAAAGGGGGTGCTGTGTTTTGTGTTGTTTACAGGAAATTACAGTTGGTAGCCGGTCACTTAGTGTGTGCTTAATTTGCTAATTAATTTAATGTAATTTTTCCACCCACTCATAATTGCAGGTTGGTTTTATTTTTAATATTATCTTACTATGTTTTCAGTGCTGTGTAATTATTTGCTATTTTTCTGTCAGTGTTCTGCGTGTAATTTAAGAGTTATCGTATACTTGTGTTATCCATTAAGTTTCCGTTGCAGCCCTCATTTCCGGTCGAGGTGACCGGAGGCNTAAGAGTTATCGTATACTTGTGTTATCCATTAAGTTTCCGTTGCAGCCCTCATTTCCGGTCGAGGTGACCGGAGGCAATGGCCCCATAGGTTTAGTGAGTTCTTCTTGGACCACACAACGGAGTGGCCGTGTTACACGGTAGACCTTGATCTTTGTGCTTCAACTGACTGGTAAAATCTGTAACTGTTTTAATCGTAACCATTTTATCTTTTTGTGTCCCGTGGTTCACTCTCCCCCTCACAAAACTTATTTGGCAGGGGATAGCTTAAACTTAAAACTTTCAGTTAGCTGCCATTAACCACAAGAACTGATTAGTGTACCGAACTCACAGTCGATCACAGCAACTTTGTGTATACTAGCATTTTTCAACACGCAAGTGTTAATGTCTGTTTCACATAATTATGATTTTGGTAAGTTCTTGTTCCAAGCTACACCCGCATATTCACCCACATGCTAGTAAGTTCTGTTTCACATCATTAAACATCCATTGCTGTTCTACTTGAAGTGTTTTATTTTCAGTGTAATTGAGTGCCTCAGTGGTTCTTATATTAGTCAGGCATCGTCGTTTTCTCTGGCGTGAGGTTTTTAGGGCTTGCGCCTTCAGACCTGGTAACCATGGAGAGGTAGCTAGTCCCGAACCATAACTTCACGAACTTTACAACTACGGTTCACAATGATAACTGCCTCTGGGAATAGGCTCAAAATCGCCACACGGCCCAGAGATCAGAGAGTCTCCTGCCCTTTCCCAGCTGGGACATTAAAATTTGTTTAGCTGGGTGGAGCCCTNCACGGCCCAGAGATCAGAGAGTCTCCTGCCCTTTCCCAGCTGGGACATTAAAATTTGTTTAGCTGGGTGGAGCCCTTTATCACCATAATCGTGATCCGTCGCATCATAACCACAGCCTGAGACTTCTCGGAGGGCAATAACACAAACACCAGACTTACAACTACTCTCATCAAATACATTGTTTACTCACAGTCTCTTTGTTTATCACCAGAAATAATCAAAATTAAAGTTTACCAAAAATTAAATGACAGAATCAATCAGAAAAATGGAAGTTCTCATAAATAAATGTAGCAGGTTCATGCTATTCCAAGAGAAAAGAAAAAAAAAATAATACAATTACGCCCAGTACTTTAATTATACTAGTAAAACTACGGATTAAAATAATTAATTAAACACATACAGCACGTGACAAATCAAAGAGGTTCCTGCAACCTCCACACAGAAGTGGGCTACATTAAAAAAAAATTTAAAGTTCTCCTTAGTACCTTATCTATGACATTACATGTGAGCTGGCTGACCCACTTGGCTTGCTGCTTCTTGCCTAACTCCCCTCTATTCTCGAATCCTCCTGCATACTGTCAAACACACAAAAGTACCTAAAAAATAAATAAATTATTTAATCCGTTAACATTATGATTATCTATTTTTCAGAAAAGGGTCGCTATTCAGTCAAAGCTGCTTCCTTTGCTTGCTGCCATCTTGTGACTTTCTCACTCCACCACTCCCAAAGCCAATCTCAGCGATGCCTACTCCACTCCAAGCGCACTACCACCTCATGTTACACTGCCAGTCAGCCCAAAACTACCTCTGTCTCACTTGCCCGCTCTTTCACTCACTCATGTAGACACTTACACCATGCCACCTATGGCAGATGGTCTCTACTGAACCCCTCCGTCCCGAAATCCCAGATGAGCTCTACATGCACATATAACCATGGTGATATCCAGCCGTCAAGGAGGATGGGGGAAAGGAGGAAACACTGCAAACTGCCAACACATCTGCCCTGCTAGGACAAACTAACCTTCGTGTGACCGGCAGACAAGCTTCACTGCGCCATACTTGTCAATCCTGCCACGTTGAAGTATGGAAAACAATAAAAAAACCACATCTGCATCGGGTAACTAACAACTAGACTGATCACAGTACATGATACACATAAAATTCTCACTTACATGAATGGAAAATCATGTCCATAACAATAAAAAATAAATAAAATTGGAAAGAAACAAAAAGAATTACTGTTATGTTCAATTTTAACTGTGACAANCCATAACAATAAAAAATAAATAAAATTGGAAAGAAACAAAAAGAATTACTGTTATGTTCAATTTTAACTGTGACAATAGAGTCATGTTTGCTAAACGTTCATGAGAAGAAAATGTGCATGTTATCCATTATCCAGCTGCTTGAACAACTCACTGCAGACTACAGATTTTTGCATGCACCCTTTTATATCATAATCTACAATTGAGATATAGGCCACTCATGGTTATTTCACACTTTTCTGAAACCTTGCTAAAGTTCTACTTTTAGGTACTGATTATGTATCCTTCTGCTACATGTAAACAAAAACATTGCCATGTGACTTCTATGTTTTAACTGTCAAATGCTTTGTTTACTGTTTTCAGCTGTTCAAAGAATGCTGGTATATTTCAAAAAGCATTATGTNCCATAACAATAAAAAATAAATAAAATTGGAAAGAAACAAAAAGAATTACTGTTATGTTCAATTTTAACTGTGACAGTAGAGTCATGTTTGCTAAACGTTCATGAGAAGAAAATGTGCATGTTATCCATTATCCAGCTGCTTGAACAACTCACTGCAGACTACAGATTTTTGCATGCACCCTTTTATATCATAATCTACAATTGAGATATAGGCCATTCATGGTTATTTCACACTTTTCTGAAACCTTGCTAAAGTTCTACTTTTAGGTACTGATTATGTATCCTTCTGCTACATGTAAACAAAAACATTGCCATGTGACTTCTAGGNGCTACATGTAAACAAAAACATTGCCATGTGACTTCTAGGTTTTAACTGTCAAATGCTTTGTTTACTGTTTTCAGCTGTTCAAAGAATGCTGGTATATTTCAAAAAGCATTATGTATAAATGTTAAAAAATTAGGCCTGTAAACGTACTTAGGCCAGTTTTATGACTTTTAACAATGTATTGATGATAGTTATTATTTTACATATTGTTAATATATTTGTGTAATTCACGATATAGCACACAAGACACATTAACATTTTGTGGCGACTGTGTTTAACCCTGTTACAACTGTGGGGGAAAGAACTGTATAATTTAACCTCCTGTTATTGATGTGTGTTGGGTTATTTCATTAAAAAGAGGACCTACATTGGAATAATTATTAAAACGAAGAATCACCAAGTCCAACGAAAAGACAATAAACTCGAGCACACAACTCATGTTGCTTGTCTTTGGTATGTAACAGCAACACACTTAAAGATAGTGGTGAACATGCACAGAAATAGGCTTACCATAACTTTTATTCTGCTCATATTTCTTTGCATACTTAATTTGTACTAGGTTTATTTAATTATTCTTTTAAAATTTTCAGACTGGGCTTTATAAATTGGTTGGAACTGTGGCAAACATTCAATTCACAGAAACATAAGCACATTCCACAATTGTGTTTTAAACACATAGGGTAAAGTTACAAAGTTGTGATAAATAAACAAACGTGATTTTCAAATAATTAATTTAGTCATAAAGGTAGTTTAAGGTTAAAATTTNCAAAGTTGTGATAAATAAACAAACGTGATTTTCAAATAATTAATTTAGTCATAAAGGTAGTTTAAGGTTAAAATTGATAAATCTTGCACATCCAGTTATTTGCTTACGTGCGCACATGCACACACACGCNTCTTGCACATCCAGTTATTTGCTTACGTGCGCACATGCACACACACGCACAAACACACACAAGTCCAGTCCAGCATAACAGCCATGATGCAGATGCGACAATGACCATTTTGATTTCATGAACGTAACTTGCAAATCACACAGCACACATTACAGTATATTTATTCCTACTGTGGAAACACAGATTTATCACAACCTCGTAACTTGCGTAGGTAGGTTGACAAAAAAACAAAGTGTACACACTTGATTTGATTATTTTAAGTATTGTTTGCACGAAGAAAATTTAAGGCTTGCCTCAGCAGAAACAAAATGCCAAGTCATGTCGCCACTCTGCCAACTTCCAGCTTGTAACTGTTCCGCTATTACTTCTAAATTTTATAATAAGTATTCAAAAATTAAAATCTTGTTTCAGTTTTAAATCACAAATTTAAACATCATTATTTTTGCTGGAATAAGTACAAAATATGCTAAAATTGAAAACAAGCATCTTTTTCCCGCTACCAGCACTGCAAAACTTGTACAGTTAAAAAAAAACGACAAAATCTGCTTTGCGTTTTCAAGTTTTTTCCTCAGATGAAAAAAGCACCACGTCACTAGTGCCTATGCACCATATTTTGTGATGGTATTTTTAACACTAACAAAGTAATATGTTTTCATCAGTACTACCTGAAAATGTAAATATTTCAATATAAAACATTTAATTTACAAACAGCGTACCAAAACCTAGATTATAACATTATTTTAACGGCTGTGAACTATTTATTACTAGCCATTGCCAATACATAGCTGTTCTTATTGTTTTAATTCATATTGAATACAAAATATACAATTTATAGCAGATATATTAGTTTTAAAGTTCTATTTTATTGAAAATATAATACAGTACTTTAAAGTTAATCACAGTGTTAGATATTTGTGGTATATGAGTTATTTAAAAAACAGGTGAACATGTTACTGTTAGAATGATTTTTCACAGGTCTGTTTCAAAATGTGAAGAAACTGTGAATGTAGTATAATACACAAATTTAGTGAGATTTTTTTGTCAAATAAAACAGAAACCACACCAAACTGCAAGTTAATATGTCACATAATGCCAACATGAAATTAAATTATAAGAATGAAGCCAAAATACACTATTTTACCAATGAAAACCATAATTTTAACATCTCGTACTCAAAATTTATTAACTGTGTGCTAATACAAATAATGTAAATTTGAATGTGCTTTCCTCAACAAACTGGAAAATGGGAAAAGAGAAAAACAATGTAAGTTATTAATTAGCATCAAGGTAAATTTGAGTGATTATTATTAGATAGTGAGTAGAGGTACCTAACATAGTATATTAATTAAGGCAAGTAAAATTGCAAAAGAAAATTTAAAAAAATTTTGTTTCCATGATGAAATGTTTATTTTCATAAAATGATGTTCAAAATATTCTTGCAAGATCCTGATAGAAAGGAAATCTTCATTGCTTGAAAAGATCGTCATGCTTTCCAGAAACAAATTAAACCTTTACTATTTTTGCGTGTGATATCGCTGTGCATTATTTCAGCTCAAATAAAATGCTTGCTTTAAGTTTTTAAGGTTGAAATTTGCATTAAATCAACATTATATAATTTTGGCGCTATTAATTATTTATGTTACATAGGCTTGGTAGTCCAATAGCAAAATATTTTTTTAACCAAATGCTCATTGCACTGAAATATGTACAGTTACTTTACTCGACTAGTGCTCCTATGGGAATGGAGGAAAAAAAAAAAAAAAAAAAAACTGCATAGTGTTTAGTATTTACCAGCTTATACCTGTTTTTTAAAATGCTGCATTTGAGAGACAAAATCTTTACTGTTCGAAGGCATAAAAATGTGTTTTTTTGTGCATTTCACATAAAATTATTTTTATTACAAAAAGTATATTTTTAATTCTTTTCTTTATCTGTAATCCACAATATCTTTATGAGTGTTTTCTGACATCATCTCATTATGAACTGTGCAACTTAGGTTCTGATTACAAGTTTGAGAAATGAAATGCTGTCCGCTGACAAATGACCCTGATGTGTGACCTTATACTCCCCAAAAGCTTGGTGTGCCAAGCTGGTTTGAATTAAACAATGATAGCACTTTTGTGTGAGTTTGTAACTGTTCCCATACATTTTCAATAACTCATTTATGGGAATAAATTTATATGCAATATAGACCTACCTATTAACTAACATCATACTCATAATACAAGCTACTACATTTTGTTGCGCTCATGTATACGAGTTATCTAAAATGTTACTTACCATTTAAAAAGGAACTGTAAACTCTTCTCATCTGTCCATCAAGGGTTGAAGGCCAATACAAAAAGTAGTATACTGGTTAACCAGGAGTATGTGGTTGCAAATACTGTATTAGATACCTAAAAATGGTTTCCATTTTTGTTAGACAACAGGTGGAAGTTCACGTCCTGTGAATATGGAAACTATGTCAAGAATCGTCAAAGAATTTCAGCTGAAAAGAGATGATGGCATAATGACTAAAGCTGATGAGGTATGTTAAAGCTGTCATATTTTTACATATAATTTTTCTTTTGTCTTGCGTTTTCCTTACAAATTTATTTCCTACTACAGTTTCAGATTAAAAAAACCACAAACACAATGACAAAAAATGTTATGTTATGTACATTTTTATGTCTTACACCTTTACTAGTCTTATACCCATACTGGGATGTTATTTCTGAGTCCAAGTAATATGCAACAGTGCTTACTATAAATTTACAAAATTATACAGTTAATTTGCTTCCTTCCTTGCATTTGGTTGAAATAAATATATTTTGTTTTATTAGTTCATTTCAATGCAACTTTGAAGTTTGTTACTTATAAAATGTTGTGCGTGCTACTTCAGGCCACTTTAATTATGTTCACAGGCCATTCCCAATGTTATTTTAGGAAAGTAGCGGAGGGCCAACAAGTCAACCTCACAGGCCGTGAATGGCCCACAGGCTGCAGTTTCCCCATGGCTGTCTTATTCAGATGACCTTTACATTTTGTGTGTAAAATTTTACGCACATGTGCACTCTCATTCTATCTATCTATCTATATATATATCTCTATCTATATATATATATATATATCTCTATCTGTCTATATGTATCTCTCTATCTATCTCTAAATACAGNTATATATATATCTCTATCTGTCTATATGTATCTCTCTATCTATCTCTAAATACAGGATGTATCAACAGGATGTGGTTACAAACTTTCAGGAGAGATAGAGTACACCTAGACGATCGGAAATCACATAGCAATGCATGGTCGGAAACGCTTTACTGGCGCGGCAGTTACGACACAAAACACAAGAAAGGAAGGACACGAACAGGGTGAGAAAACATGTTTATTTTTTTAGTACAGCAAAAATGACCTGCGTCTCCACCTGAATGCAACGTATGGCCAAACGTGGATCGGGTGGGATGGTCCGGTGCATTGGCCCGCTCGATCGCCAGACCTCACTTGCCTTGATTTCTTCTTCTGAGGTTACGTCAAGCCACTGGTGTACGAAACTCACGTTAACAGTGTTGAGGTACTTGTTGCACGCATCGTGGCAGCTGCTGGGNCGTCAAGCCACTGGTGTACGAAACTCACGTTAACAGTGTTGAGGTACTTGTTGCACGCATCGTGGCAGCTGCTGGAGAAGTCCGGGACACGCCCGGTATTGTCGCCAACGTCAGATCTTCAATGCGCTGGAGATGTGAGGCCTGCATCAAGGCCCGGGGTCGTCATTTCGAACATCTTCTTTGATTTTTGCTGTACTAAGAAAATAAACATGTTTTCTCACCCTGTTCGTGTCCTTCCTTTCTTGTGTTTTGTGTCGTCACTACTGCGCCAGGAAAGCGTTTTCGACCATGCATTACTATGTGATTTCCGATCGTCTAGGTGTACTCTATCTCTCCTGAAAGTTTGTAACCGCTGTACTGATACATCCTGTGTGTGTGTCTATATATATATATATATATATATATATATATATTTCTCTCTCATACACACACATTTAGGGTGGAATTCATAGTCAGCTTACAAGCAATACTTGAAACAAGAATTATTTTTTCTTGTACGATTTTCAGTTCATAGTGCCAGATATATGTATTACTTATTTAGATAACGTGAAGTAATACTTTATGAAGCAATACTTCAAGTAAGTAGTACTTTTTAAGAATTCATAGTCTCAAAATAAGTTTTACTTATTTCTGAAGTATTCATAATCGAACAAGCATTGCTTATTCACATATATAAATATTTCAAGTCTGCCTCATTGTGAACTTAAGCACTGAATATTTATATNTGTGTATATATATATATATATATATATATATATATATTTCTCTCTCATACACACACATTTAGGGTGGAATTCATAGTCAGCTTACAAGCAATACTTGAAACAAGAATTATTTTTTCTTGTACGATTTTCAGTTCATAGTGCCAGATATATGTATTACTTATTTAGATAACGTGAAGTAATACTTTATGAAGCAATACTTCAAGTAAGTAGTACTTTTTAAGAATTCANTATTACTTATTTAGATAACGTGAAGTAATACTTTATGAAGCAATACTTCAAGTAAGTAGTACTTTTTAAGAATTCCTAGTCTCAAAATAAGTTTTACTTATTTCTGAAGTATTCATAATCAAACAAGCATTGCTTATTCACATATATAAATATTTCAAGTCTGCCTCATTGTGAACTTAAGCACTGAATATTTATATNAACAAGCATTGCTTATTCACATATATAAATATTTCAAGTCTGCCTCATTGTGAACTTAAGCACTGAATATTTATATTATGACTAGGTTATTCACGAGATATTTTTATTCCAAATGTTATTTCCTTAAAATATTTTACAGAAACAGCAATATAATTGAGATGATTACATGGGTCAAATGGGAAAATTAAAATCTTACACACTTTGATGTGAAAATATAACCTCTTTTCTTAACCTTAGTGTGCAATGGATTTTGGTTACTGGGATGATTTTAAACAATTTGTATATGAAGTACCTTATGACGCATAAGTATGAGCATCAAATTATTTTGAACGTGTTTCTTTTTTTGTTATATAATAGCAGATTCAGGTGTTTAACAAGGAAACGGCCAAACATTTTTATACAAAAATGTTGCACATTCAGATTCATAAAGAAACCAGCCTTTTTGTTTTCATTAAAAAAATTGCAGATGAAAATTCTTCACGAAAACTTCAAAAGGTGGGTTGAAGTAGTTGCTACGTGTAGTCATACATCACCGACAGCAGGTTATAAAAAAAACATTATTCACCTAAATTGCGCTAACTAACTCTTCTTGAAGTAAGTTGAATATTCTACATAATTAAAAAAAGAAATACACACACTGCGGCTACATATTTCACTAAAAACAAATGTTATTGCAGGTGCGGTGAAAACATGCCTATCAGTAGCGAAAGAGTAGATGTGAATGACCTTGAGGCGACGCACCTCTTCCTTAGAGATACAAGAATAAGTGCGTCCCAAGCGGACTAATACATTCAAAATTAGTTTGAGAGTTGCCGAGAGATGGCACGGAGATATGCAAATGCAGCTCAAGACGGTAAAAAGGGCATTTTTTTTTNTAGTTTGAGAGTTGCCGAGAGATGGCACGGAGATATGCAAATGCAGCTCAAGACGGTAAAAAGGGCATTTTTTTTCCTGTCAGGACGCCCACACACTGTGGATACAGCAAAATATTTGCAGTGCAGAGAAACAGTTTAACAATAGCTAATGCACATGCAAACGAGAACAAGAAACGCTGTAACTAAAATGGTCACGCCAACATCCTGGTATAAGATAACGAGTGCTACAAGTGTAGGCGTTCTCACGGACACAGGCAGTATGGAGACCTTCTTGCCTGCCTACACAATCTAGGAGCAATAGAGTGTATACTACAGAGCCCCAGTAAATAATAAAGTCTGGATAAATCCGCCTAAATATTATCTTAAAACACCAAAACTCTAATAAACTAAGAGTATCTCAAAAAGTTAAAAAACACTAACATCGTATTAAAAAGATTTATAATAAACAAAATATTCCAAGAATTTTTTTTTAAATTTTAAAACGGCACAACGGCGATTATTGATGCTGGAAAGAAATGGCCAGAATTCTATTATTACAACATATCGTAGGTTTTAAATTAACTGGCACGTCATTAAAACAATATACATTTATGTACTTGTCGAGTGTGCATGTCAAGTGCATTTTTTTCTTTTACCATGGCTAAAAAACTCCTGACAAAATTATTACATAACACACAAAACAAACATGTTTTTATTGCACATAATTATTTTAATCTCAAATGTGCGATAAAACAAATTTTAACTATTCAAAATATCAGTGAAATGTTAAAATGTAACAAACTAATGTAAAAATTTATTTTGTCTGGGTGACTGCTGTAAATAAAATGTCTGTTTTATCTATGTTATGTTGGTAATGATATCATACAGATACTTATATGGCTACTTCATGAAGTAAAGCTTGCCTCAAACAAGTTATCCTTACTACTAATGTTATAAATGTGACAGTCTGTGTGTGTGTATGTTTGTTACCACTCAGCTCCATAATGGCTGAACGGATTTTGATGAAATTTGGTATGTAGGTACTTTAGGAGTTTAACAGGATGCCCAATGACCTCTAAAATGGCTTAATGACTGCTATCAATTGATAACAACCGGGACCGAATATTTAACGTGCCCTCCGAAGCCCAGAAGCGCTGAGATGTTATGCCACTAAACGGTCACCCATCCAAATGTGTGCCACTGGGAACGTTGCTTAACTTTGGTGATCAATTAAAAAGTAGTACCTAGGTACACTTATTTCTAAAGCTACAACTTGATGAAACTCATGTTTTGATTTTCATACATCGATGCTGGAAAGCGGAAATGTGGTAACTACGTGATAGTTGCACAGATACACTCCAAAAACAATACCCTAATTCTTGGCTATCGGGTAAAAAATATTTCCTTCCTTTTGGGTTGCAATAATCAGTTAAAAACCTAGGCCAACATAGTATAATTTTATAATTCTGTTTTCACATAAATTAATTGTCTTTTCCCAATTTATTTATTACTCAATTGTACCCGAGCGAAGCCGGGCCGGTGCGCTAGTACTTCTATAAGAATTACTTCGTCAAGAACCTGTTTAAGAATTCATTGCTCAAATAAGTAATGCTTAACAAAGAAGCATTACTTCATGAAATATGACTTATATGCCAAACAAGCTTTCACTATGAATTCCAGCTTTTCAGTTCTTGATTAAAAAGAAGATGAAAAGGGTTGAGTACAGAGCATGCCTTATTACCTCCAGCAAGCCTCTTCCAGACCTTTGTAGATGCTCTTGGACTCTTTCTTCATTTGTGGAGAGTTCGAGACATCCTCCTTGGTAAGGTGTTTCCAAGGAATGCTGATTTCACTTGCTCTCACTGAGTTTGGCATAGGCCAGTGCTGGTGTTCTTTGGGTGGATAATGGGGAGTCTCTGATGTTCACTGGACTTGTATTGTTATATTATTACAATACCTAAACTTATTGGCAATACACAGCAAGAACCAAATGACATCTAGANCTGGACTTGTATTGTTATATTATTACAATACCTAAACTTATTGGCAATACACAGCAAGAACCAAATGACATCTAGCATGCACAGTACATTCTTACAATTAGCCCAACTAATGAGAGACAGTGCAAGTGCATACAAGGAAGAAAGAATGTGCTTGGGCTGGCAACTACCTGTTCTCTGTCCAGCTTTTGAACTCTCCTTCCTCTGTCCANCAAGGAAGAAAGAATGTGCTTGGGCTGGCAACTACCTGTTCTCTGTCCAGCTTTTGAACTCTCCTTCCTCTGTCCAACACTCACACATCTCACACTGCTTGTGAGTGGCAAATTCCTGCCAACTTTCCCACGATGTGGCTTGCCTTTGACTCTTGGGGTTTGCACATACGCACGTGCTAGAAAACAGGACCCTTGGCTGCACTCTGTTGATTATGATACACAACACTTACACTCACACACATACATTCACCTATGTGCATGCACATGTACACACATACACACAGTTTTTTATTTAACCTAGTCATTCCTATCCTAACTGATGTGCTTGCATGAGAGGTGGCTCTTTCTCAGCTTGTCTCCACACCATAGCACCCCTTTGGGTGAGTATGTGGTAGCAACCTTACGGCCTACCTCACACTGAAGCATTTATCAAAGTGGCAAGTGTGAGGTAATTACCTTCAGCATACACCACACTGAAGTTGTTCACTCCAAGTTTGATTCTAGGAAAAGTTTTTGGCTTACATGAGCTGCAGTATAGTGTGTTTTGAATAAATTNTTGTTCACTCCAAGTTTGATTCTAGGAAAAGTTTTTGGCTTACATGAGCTGCAGTATAGTGTGTTTTGAATAAATTCAACTACAGTAAACTCCTGATTAACCGTGTTAACCAGGACCAGAGAAAACATTTGTATTAAGAAAGCCCGGATAATCGAATTTACACATTTTTACTATTAATGGAACAGTGATATTGGCTCCGAAAATTGTGATAAAACATAGTACCTATTATACATTTCAAAGCAAACACAAATCACACATTTAAAGTACTGTACTGTATGTAGTACAGTACATGATACTTATTTGATATTTATGTTGCACGAGTGTAGTGTAATTCACGGCGCATCGATTATACACAGCCTATAGCCTGCACCGGCACTAGGCAGGCGGCACGGAGCGATAAGCGGTGCGTAGTGTGTGTTTGTCGCTTCCTCAACTTGCACACAGACCCGTCCTTGAGATGGCAGAGTGAGTTGAAAGTTTAGAATGCAATGCAGTAAAGACAATAATGGGACTTTTAATGAGGCAACCTGGCATTGAAACAATACAGTAAACTCTCCATTAAAAAAATAACCTTTACAATACAAATGCAGAACCTAACGTTAACTTTTGCTGAAACAAGGAAAAAAACATTTTTAAAAAGTCTAAATTCATTAATTTCAAAGTTTGTGACAACCATAATGAATTTTACAAAAACTTAAGCACTCGCCTCTATCAATAAGTGTAGGCTGCNGTGACAACCATAATGAATTTTACAAAAACTTAAGCACTCGCCTCTATCAATAAGTGTAGGCTGCTTTCTCATTTAGTCTCAATAGGCTGGGTTGGAATGTCTTAGATTTCTATACATCTTTAATTACTAGGAGCTTATTTAAGAATTACATGTTGTTATTACACTTTTATTGTTTTGCTATATTATTGTAGCCTTTCATTTTGAATACTTGTATTACTATTTTATATTGTGTATTTAAGTTTGTACAATTACGAATATTTCATTTTGTGTATGTATGTGTACTTGTACACTTACATTTATATTCTTACTGTATGTTATTATTTGTACACATTTGTTGACGTACTCTACACCCTTGACCCAGTTAGGGTTTTATGAAGTTAAATAAATAAAATAAAATAAATAAAAATTTTACTGACTTACACATGCATGCACGCACAAAAGTTTAAAAATTCTGAACTGTTAAGTTTTTTGTAAACATTTAAACAATTGATATGAAAAAATGTTAAAAAAGTTAAAACATGCCTGTTTTAAACNTGTTAAGTTTTTTGTAAACATTTAAACAATTGATATGAAAAAATGTTAAAAAAGTTAAAACATGCCTGTTTTAAACCGCAATTTTTTTTTGTTTGGCACCGGAATTGATGTTTTTGTTTACAACACACCATGCTCAAATTTTTTTTTATTATTTCTAACTTTTCAGCGATAGTTAAAACTGCCCTTTTACGCTTTGTTGACTTGCTAAAACGACCATACAAACAGTGCACAACAACCATGCCTGAGCGATCAATAAACTTGCAAGACNCTTTGTTGACTTGCTAAAACGACCATACAAACAGTGCACAACAACCATGCCTGAGCGATCAATAAACTTGCAAGACGTGGTGTTGGGGTTGTAACTAAGATGAGTGCGATCAAATACACGCTTCAACGGGTGGAAATGGATGACTCACTCAGGTCTCTATGACAGGTTGACAGTTTAAAGAGATAAACATCAGCTCACGCAGCACAGCGATAGAAGTATATGGTACCGCTGCTTGTTAAAAGAGACATGTTACAGCATCACCTTACCGCCAAAAAGCTGCACGGATAAGCCGAAAACCGGTTAAGTGAAACACGAATAAACGGGAGTGTACTGTAGTTTATAACAGCCGCTCAGCTTCAGTTTTGCTTTCTGCAACCTGCATTACTCTTGCGTTCGGTTCCAGGCTAATTCCTTCAAGATTCTTTTTCTCAGCTTCTTTGAATTTTCTCACTCTCTCTCATAACATGAGAAGGTGGTAGATGGTATACATTTACAGTTCCTACAGTATTAGTGGGCAGAGTCTTGGGCTTGGGTTTCAGCAGATTTCTTGTTTTCTGGGGTTGCTTGTGTATGGTCTTTGTTTTACTTCCCTTGTCCAGCCATCTCCATTATTTTGCTCCACAGTACTCTGATATGAATGCAATGGTTGCCCACTTGCCTTCTCTGCTGATTTTCTACTTGAAGGCATGTTGTCATTTTCTGCATCCACTGTCTGTGATGAAGTATTTCCTTCAATGTTTGCTTTTCTTTCCAGTCTCCATTCCAGGGTCTCAGGTTAAATGTTTTGGCGGACGTGCAGGGTTGTTTTATGTGTATTTTGTCCACATCCATGGTTGGTGTTATGTCAGTAACTTTCCTGGATTTTAATTTTAAATCCTTCACTGGTTAGTGTGGTTACAAATAGGGTCCACCACTTTTCTCAGGGTGCTTCCAGAAAATGAGACTATAACACACTACTGTGTGTGTTCCCTGCAGCTGTATTCTTTAACTCGTTAGCTGTGAGATAACGACCAGTAAAATCTATTAACGAAAAAATTTGTTTATGTCACTTCTTGTTAACCAGGCTGTGGGGAACCGAGAAAACTCATTATCGTAACATGGGATACAAGACATCAATGACCTTCCGATTCGAGTTGTATTGCTGAAGTCCATAAATAAGCAGTAGTATGTTCGACAATTCTCTTACACGCTAAACGTAAACTGGGGCAAATGAAGCCAAATCAGTGAAAACCAATGAAATAAGATTCATTAAAAACAGTCACAGTTGACAATAACCATTGAGTTGCTTCGTGTAACATTGTGAAATTGTGGTTATTCGTGGAACAACTATAACATTGCAAACTTAAACCATTATTATTAAATTGTAAAGCACAGAAATTTTTCATTTTGTGACTAAGCTAGCTCTCAAACCTTGCAAAGCAGTTTTAAGTGTACAAAATATCATTTAATTTCCTAAACATGGAATAATTTTACGCGGCAACACACACCTGCGCTTACGTTACTGTTGTGAAATTTATTCTATTGAGAAAACACCTTTACTGTAGTATTCAGCATGTGGGCTCTGTGTGCGGTTGGATAAATTGTGTGTTATGGTTTCAGGGTTCAACCCCCCTTCTCCCTGCCCCCCACACCAACAGAAAATTTCTTTGGAAGTTCAAAATTAAATTTATATACAGAACATATAATATTCAATAGTATTTTTAACACAAATAAAAAATTTAAATAAAATCACAACTACGTTATTAAACTTATGCAAAGGATTAGCGAGGTTAAACAAATATAATTACACATGCTTGTACAATGTTTTCTGTTGTGTCTGTATATAGATAAAAGTGATATGCTAAATGCATTCCTTATACAGTAGAGTTCCGATTGTACGAGTGTCCACAGTTTTTGTGAATACCATCTTAAGATCGCCGTTGTCACAAAATTAAAAAATAACCAATTTTGACCCATAAAAGAATTAAAAATTATTTTTAAAGTGTGTTTTTTGCTTAAAGTTCATGTTTAATTGTTGATGGCATAAAACAAACTTTTTTTTAAAAAATGAAATAGTGATTTTATTCCAAATAAAATTATACCAGATAAGCATATATTTACCCTCCCCTTGTCACCAAAATAGTTAAAAAACATTGAGCTGCGCAAAATTTTACCGGATGCATTACGTCCATATTTAATTGCTTCTGGCATAAAAACAAAACAAAATAAAATAATATATACATTTAATTTAAAATGTAGACATCTTATGAATTAAATGATGCCCCAGAACTATAAATAACAACCTCTCGTCGTTGAAAGAAAAGTTTTAAACAGTGTACAACGTAACTCGTAGCAAGCGTGGTCATTTTCCGTTGTGTTATCTCTGTCTAACTTTTGCTTGGGCACCCACCCTTCTAGTTCGTTACGTTCCCTCTTCTGCTGCTCATGCGATCAGTATTTTTCTTCATCCCTCATTGTGTCTCAGAATGCAGCTTCGCCAGGCATCACAGCAATAGCCAACCAAGTTAAAGAGGGGAAGTGAATAAGCTGTACAGTATTGAAGCAAAGACAGGTATGCCACTTCATTGACTTCTTCCTTCCTTTTGTATATGCCAGAAGAACAAAAGTTGTTAATATTCTTTAGCTCTCTCTCTACAGTACACGACATGTCTGCAGACATTAGTAATCTGTTTCACGAGTGTGGCATACTGTAATATTTGGCATGCGCTAATTCATGTTCAGTGTCTTTTACATTTAAAATAATGCAAGTCATAGCAATATTCATATTTGCATGCATTAACAGCTCCATATCAAGTGGAAGTCTTTTTGCTTNAAAATAATGCAAGTCATAGCAATATTCATATTTGCATGCATTAACAGCTCCATATCAAGTGGAAGTCTTTTTGCTTTGGATTCTGCTGGATGTATATGCCAGAATAACTGCACTTTTTGGCAGATACACATCTCTGCTTCTCCACACTATTTCTGTGGTTTGTTATACAGTTCCATGGGTAAATGTACCAAAAAATCTGTGCTCCCCAAGTAGTTTTTTAACCTCTCAACAAATACTTCCCATACTTCTATAATTTTGTCATTCTAAACCCACCAAGGTATAGTCCATTCACAGTAAGTTTACACTTTTATAGAGCCCTGCTGAAGTTCTACTTTAATTTACCAATTATATATTCTTTTGCTTTATATAACACAAAACACTCCTATCTAACTCCTTTTTTAATTTTCCCGCAAGTGGTCTTCCACTTGCTGAAATTCCATAATTCAGTGAAGGATGATTATCTACCACTGAATTGCTATTATTTATTAAATTATTATTGTGCCACATTTATGCCACTTTATGCCACTCTTGTATAAACAAGGGACAAAGTGGCACAATAATACTAGACCAACTATTTTCCAATAGTGACACAATAGAAAAACAAGGTTTAAGAATTGTTGGAACTTATTAGAAATATATTGGAATGGAAATCATTGACTTACGTTACAGAGTTTACCAAAATAAGATTAAATATAGATATAATTCAAATTCCCATCAGAAAGAAATTTCATATCATGTTGAAAAATAAATTTATTAATTTTTACTTTACCCTTGTATTTCATATATAACCCAATTATGAATTCAAATTCATTGGAATTAATTTGATTATATCTTCTTGGTAAAATTACTTTAAACTTGTTATATAATTAAACAAAAATTTTATAACAATCAATAGTACATATAAAATCAATATTCATAATCAAATAACATCCAGGTTGTAATTCATACAGTTTTAAAAAAAAATTATTTTATTAATGTTTTTAAGTTTATTCAAAATTTGTTTGGCTTATTCAATATAAAAAATTACCTAGGAAAACACCATTTTTTATTTGAATGAATAATTTATGAAAATATCTAAACATCTACATAAAATTATCAATACATTTTGCTGATTCATTAACTTTTTCCATTAAATAATATAAAAAATTATACAACTTCGGGTTTATACACTATCTTATGTCTTCTTAGTTGTAAACATTTTGATATTATATCTCAAATTGATTTTGATAACAACCAAAAAACAATATAAACAATATTTTCTGCACATTCTTTGTTCATTTAATAATATAACAATTATATATCTTCTGTAATCTTTTCTTTTAATTTATCATAAGTAAGCTTTCTTTGACTAAACATTACATATTGTACGCTCTAAAACATTTTTTATTAAAGTCATCACTAATTTTGATATTTGTTTTATCCTTGGTCATCATTTTTTTCTATAAGTACAGTCATCACTTATAGATAATGGTTTTCTAGCAAAATAATAATAATAATTATTATTATTATTATAATCACCATCAGGATTAAAAGTTTGTTTATTTTAGCATAGATGCCTCGCTGTGGTATGAATTTGGAAATAAAGACTATCTGATTAAGAGAACACTTTTATTATAAGAACAATGAACTGCACTACAGAAAACACACAACTACTACTGACTCTTTTCAAAATATAATGGTAGAGTGCAGCACCTCCCCGTAACCATCCAATTGAGAGAGACTTATAGAATTGTGCCACAATACAAATTTCAACAGTTTATAATAAAATTCATTGTTTCTATAATTCATAGTAGTTTTTGTCTCAGAAGTTCTAAAATTATGCTATGCTTGATATATTTTATGAAAGAATCCAGCATCAAAACCTAGATTCCAATTTTCTTTGGGAAAAATTTCATTCTTTCCATTTAAAACAGAAATATTTCTCACATCACAACGATCAAACATAGAAGCATGAACATACTGTTTAGCATAATCTTTTCTATTAGTTATGAACACCAACCATTACTTAATCAGGCATATCAACTTGTAGATTATTAAATTGTTCCTTCATATCAAAATTCAATGTTCTTGTATCTTGAGGAACATCTTTCTCTAAAAATTGCCAATAATTAAAGTTAATAGGTGCTATTGGTTTCTTTTAAATTTCTTATTTTATAGAAGCAGCTGTATTTCCATCGTAATCTACAATTGTAGATGTAATCTCTAATCTTTGAATAAAATTTTTCCTGGTCAGCATAACTTTTATCAATTGTTCCATCAGTTTTTTTAGTTTCATATACAATAAACAATTATTATCACATTAATTCTTAATGAGAGTTATCTTATATCCACCTTTGAAATATATTTTATGATTGTCTCTAAGAAAACCAAACAAATACCTCAATGGATAAATAATCTCATTTGGTCTATCAATTTAAATGGGAAAAAATTCAAGCATACATTAATTTTATCTTCTCTGGCATAATAGCCAACACTATTTCTCTTTGACAATCTAAATTGCTTATAAAGATAAGCATCATTTGGGAAAGAAAATTTATCACCAATATTAATATTGAACTAAATTATATTATAAATATTTAAATTCTTGTTAGTTTGATCTGTTGGAGGAAATATTTGCCTCTCAAAACTTTTGATAGTTATAACTCATTTAGATACTAAATAAAATTTATATATAAATAAAAACTGAAAATGTCCACAAAAACTAATATTTAGCATTAAATTACTCATAAAAAATTTATAAATTACAAAGAAACACACAAGAAAGAAATAAAAATAAATAATAGGTAACATGCAAATTTTGCAAATATAGTTGAAAATTATACAAACACATTTGTATATGCATATGAAAATAAAAATGTGCCGTTTGTTGCATAAAAATCGGTTAAGACAAAGTTATTTTAGTATTAAAACAGTACCTTTCGCGGCTGCTGTCACGTGAATGCGGAACACTCTCTCATAGGTTTGATGTCACTAATAATACGCCAGCGGCTGGCTCCGGCACGTTGCAAACACATAGCACTAAAATGGAAGGCGACTTTGTGAAAGCGCTGTCGGACAATCTGCCACAAGTAGATACCGATATGGTACTTGATTACTTAAACTCCCATTGTTTTGTGGAACCTGAAATAAGAGGTAAAATTACAAAGGTAAAGAACGTGTCTCTTATTGCACAGTCATGATCTTCAAAGCGACAGTAAGCCTACATCACATGTTAAAACTTATTTGTTTGTATATTTTATTGATGTACGTATTATTATTTTCATCTGTGTTTATGTTTACAATTGCCAAAATTCAAAGTTGGAAATTAATATATGGAATAGATATTACATTCACAAGAATAACAGAATTGTAATGAAGGTGACTGCAGTGAGTGCACTGTTGTCTCATGCCAAGCTTCATGTCTGTAATAAATTAACTACATTATTTAGAAATAAAACATACTGTTGTGTTGAGAAAGAAGGTTACAAATATTTCTGGATTATAAACCACGTTTCAGTATTCATAAAACACTTTTTTCGCTTTATAAATGTCAGATAACGAGCAATATGGTGATAGTAGACCTAAAGCTAGCACGCTAGTCAACCCGACACTGCACGACTTCTTGAGCAGCTGCAGGTCGGTGGCGGGCAGAATGCCGCGCTGCCGGCCGGCAAACCTGTATTTCCATGTTCCACCTCGTTTATAAAACTATATTGAGGCCTCAAATATAGTGTTTAGACACTAAAAAATTATTTTAAAAATAACTTGCTTATCTTATTGTTTCTTATGTTTTGTGTCCCTAACATACCTTTTATTATTCTGATGTCACAATAGCTGTGTCTACACTTTCTTTGTAAACTGTAAGAGCTGTACACATAAGCTGAAAATATAGATATGGTAGTTTGAGAAACACTTAATACCTGGGATGAAATTAAATACAGCAAAGAAAATCTGTAAATCTGAAAAACTGTTTTCTTTCTGTTTATTTGAGGGAAAAGGTTATAAAAGTAACACATCTTACTTGCATAAAACGTGTGGGCTATTTAGTGTCAATTTTGTGGACCTAGTCTCGTAATTTTTTGTAACGTCCATCTCAGTAACTTAGAAAAAAGGAGAAGGGCAAATATGAAAGTAAGATCNGGCTTACTTGCGTAAAACGCGTAAGCTAATTAGTGTCAATTTGATGAACCTAGTCTTGTAATTTTTTGTAACGTCCATCTCAGTAACTTAGAAAAAAGGAGAAGGGCAAATATGAAAGTAAGATCATCCTTGATAAACATTTCTAAAAAAAATGCATTTTAGTTTTTTTAAAGTAGAAATTAAGTTGCTATTTAACTTAAATTGTTAGGCTTATGAAAGCTAACCAAAGACAAATCAAAACAACTTAAATTTATTTTAAATTGCTACGTTTGAAAAATACTGTATAATATAAACCAAACTTTATGCAGGAGGGACTCTGAGTCCCACCCAAATAACTTAATGTTTAATTTTCATGGCTTAACATCGTGACATGTTATTATTTAGGCATACAATGTGAATATAGCCTAAATATGATAGCTGTGCTCTTGAAACAAATGTTAGAAGTTATATTGAATTATTTAAAAAATATCTATACCAAATTCAGTCTGTTAGGCCTAACTTAGAAAGTATAAACTTACAAAATGTAAATTTTACATTGTGTGGCTAAATTTTTTGTAAACATATTTTTTATGCTCACGTCTACATCACATACGAATCGCTAAACGTGTTGTGGTGCGCATTAAACAAACAATGCCATAGTACCGTAATGAAGGTTAGGTCGGATGTAAATAGTAGATATTAAGAAGTTCAGTGTTAAAACTACCTACATAGGGGAAACATAAACACCTTAAATATAGTTACGTACATCAAAATGGTGTTCACAAACAAAAAGAATTGATTTTGGTGAAACATCTTCAATGTCTCGCCTAACTGCGTTAGACCATGTCTCCCTGTTTGTTTCATTTTTTGTAAGTAACATATATTTTATCAGGTGTTTTGAGAGATGTACTAGTACACTGCGGTACAATAAACCATTTCAATGATTTTGGTATACATGACTGTTTATTTTCTCTTTTCATTACTTCAAACTATTGCTATTTAACCAAATACGCATCACCGCTGAAGTAAACAAATGCGGCGGCTGAAGTTCTATCTGATTTGTGATGTCACAGAGTGAGCAGGCGCGTTTTGGTGGGCGTTTCCAATGTAAAACTTTCATTCTAACATAACTTTTTCAAAACTAATTTTTAAATTGTTATGTTTTGTAAATACATTTCTAACACACAAATGAATGAAAACCAAGTGCCAGCAAAAAATGTGCATGTTGCCTATTGTCTTTAATCCATAAATTAAAAAATATTGGTAAAAAAAAGTTGAAAGAGTAGCTGAAAAAAATAAGAATTTGATAGCAAATTTAGTTGCTGTTAAAAATTTAAAGTATCTGCCAACACCAAAAAAAACTTAATTCAAAAAAATTTTATTTAATAATGATGTACACAATTAAAATGTTTCATCTATATCTGGGATTGAGCTATTAACAATTAATTTTGGTAAAGATATTCTTCAAAATATGAATAAATATGGGTTGAGGGGAGATGGCCAACATTTTCATCCAGGCGATACATAAGTAAATATAAATAATAATAAATTATTTGTTAAAAATAAAGAGTATGATTTAAGAAAAGGAATTTCTAATCTATTAACAAAACATGAACACAAGGACATTGAAAATAAATATACTAATGAAGACTATGATAATTATACACACATAGCTTTATCAACCAATTTGTTATATAAAAACATGCTTCAAATAAAAGTTGGAAATATAATTAAACCAATTTATGAAAAATATATTAAATGACCATCATTTCGCTTACACACAAAAGAATATATTCACCAAGAACCAAAATCTGATGAAGGAATAAAACAATATAATTATTTACCTAAAGAATATATATCTGCATGATTGATGTAAGAAAATTGATTGAATAATTGTTAGTTATTTAAGGAGAAAAAAATGCTGGCAATAAAAAATTATTATAATGAAAAAGTTAGTACAGTTAATATGTTAAATAATAAAATTTGTAATTTTGTTTTTAATAATCCTAAAGGAATTCTAGATCTAATTTGTGTTGTAAATGATATTCCTTATTCTGGTTGGAATTCTGAACATCATGGAAAAGGGATAATAAAGTGGGCATTGAATAATTTAAATTTACCAGTAATACCTCTACCTGGTTATAATTATTATAGTCGTATTACAAAATTAGATGAATGATTGGAAACAGGTGATAAAGAAGTAATAAACTTGATGAAGCTTGTATGAATAACGATATTGCTTATAGAGATCATAAAGACATAAAACTGATAAAATTCTACAAGCTAAACACCATTTGGAGAAAAAAAAACTTCTGCATTTGTTTCTGGAAGTATGTTTACTAAAATAAAATTAGGTTGGGGAATTAAAATGTCAGTAAAACATACTGTAAAAGTTTTTATCAAATTAATTTTTATTAAATTTTTTAATCTATATAAATTGAATTTCTTTCTGAGATCAATAATTTAATTACATTTGAAGATAATAAAATCTGTTTTATTCTAGACGAAAATTATATTCCATTGTTTTAGACAATTGATGTTTTAAAAACATAAGGTATGAAAAACTAACCCAAGTCACAAAAATTCTTGTTGAAGAGGGAGTTAAAAAATACTACTCTCAAATATCAACTATAAATGGAATAAAAATTAAAGGTATGAGACCAAAAATGATTAATTAGATCGAAAGTTATAGATAAATGTAAAATTGGTGATCTTTATATAATTACTACAAAGAGCTAGGAGGCAGATTATATTTATAAAATAAGACATTCTTTTAATTATAAAATGTACTCAATAAAACTAATGCAACAAAAATAGAAGAAAAAATTATTTATTTTATGTTGTTCATAAAATCAAATGATAAGATTCTTTTTCTTTTGAACAAAAACTACACAAAGATCTAGATGAATACAGAATGTATAAAAAAATAAAGAGTTCTTCAAATGTCCTCTTTATATTATAAATGAATCAATTAAAAAAACTAACTTAAAAAGGAATAGGGTAATATATTAGCATACAATTTTTCTAATATAATTTTTTTATTATTAAATTTATGAAATAAAGATAAATAATATAACTTTTGATACTCTATTCAATTAACTTTGAGTTTTAGAAATAGATAAATACTTAACACAGGGATATCATACAAAAATTTTAGATGTTTTTATTCCTCGTCAAATTGATGCAAAGATGTCCAATTATGGTAAAACTAAATCATCTGAAGTAAATAATTATACTAGAAATTCTAATGATTTTGAAGAAACACTTGGAAATGTCACAGTAAACAGAATAATAAATTTGACGAAAAATTAAACACATTGAAGACACAGTAGATGAAAATTTTAAAAAAGACAATGCTTGGGAAATTTAATTAAATTATTATGTTAAAAATGAAAGTTTTAATCAATTCAAAAATTATGTTGCTTTAAAAAGTAAACAAAGCGATTTTGTTAAAAATGAAAAGTTTAATGATTTTGTTGAAAGAAGAAATATTATACAAAAAATGTTGTTTGATCTCATCCCAAAAAAAAAATAATAATGCAGTAATATTTGAATTAAAAAAATAATATGCTTTAAAATTTGAGTTATGTGATTACATTAAAAATGATAAATTTGATAACTTTAAAAATGGTGTAGCTTTGAAAACTGAATTAGGTAATCTTGTTACAAATAAAATTTTTTATGATTTAAAAAAAGATGTGGCTTTGAAAAATGAGTTGAATGTTTGTATTAAAAATGATTTATTTTATATTAAAAATGAAAAAGTTAATAACGAGCATGAAGAAATAAAAGATAAAAGTAAAGGCGTACAAATTTTCTAGATACTAAAATAAATGCACAAACAAATACAGTAACTGATGTTGAAGATAAAATCAAATTAATTCAACCAGATAGTTATAATTATAATACACAACCATAAAACTTATATTATATATAAATGAATATATTTATGGCAAATAATTATTTTACAAATAATTATTAAAAATATAAATTATGGTAATGAAAACAAGAGATTAACAAACATTGCTAATACAATTACTCCAAATGAAGCTGCAAATTTAGAGTATTTTCAATCAAATAGAATACAAACAATAAATTTATCAGGAAAGCTATCACAAGGAAAAACCAACCAATATTTTAAATTACATAATGGATTGAGTTCATTTTCTTTTTATTTGATTGTACAGTTTTTATAATTCATGCAGATATTCAAAATTTAACAATTTTAAGAATAGCAAGAAGAGGACATGATATGTATTTTTCAAAACTATTGCCTATAAAAAATGAAGGTCAAATAAATAACCTTTTAAATTATAAATGGAATACAAATTACTAAAAATTATGAAATCAATATTTATTTGCATGTTTACAGTTTTTAAAGAGGTGCAAAAAATGTATTTTATACAAATGGACAACAGTTGATTTTTTTTAAGTATAGAAAGTAACTAAAAATAATAATACAAAGATAGAGAATACATCTAATGGCAGAAAAATATAAGAAAAGTGTATGTGCAATATATAGTTCTTAAAAAATCCACATTCTTAAAAAAAAAATTGACCATTCACAAAGGCATAATTAATTAATTATATACACCTGTAAGAGATGAATTCTGGAAATTATAGTCCAATATCTAAGATAAATAAACGGAATAAATATATATTAACTATTTTCAATGTTTTTTTAAAATATGCATTCCATTTTAAGATAAATCTGGTGATAATGTTGTAAAGACTTTCAAATAAAAAAAAAAAAAAAATAGATATTAAAATTTACAAACAGATAATGAATAATGGTTCTAAATTTTATAATTCAAAATTTAAAGAATTAATGAAAAAATATAATATAAATCACTATTCGACATACTTAGAAATAAAAGCTAGTGTTGTTGAAAGATTTAACAGAACGTTAAAAAATAAAATGTGGAAATTTTTTTTTTTGAAGGGGTACTATTAATGGGTTCAAATTTTATGCCACTTGGCCAAAGGATATAATAATACAAAACAAAGAAATATAAAAATGTTACCAATAGATGTTAATAAAGTTAAAGAATTATTTAAAAAAAAATTCAAGGTCTGGGAAGCCAGACACTGAAAATCCAGAAGGGAAGAATATCCTCGCTGAAAATAATAAAAATTTGTTAAGAAAATCCAGGGGTCGGGAAGCTGACCTCTGAACCAAAAATATAATGTTGGCGATATTGTTAAAATAAGTAAAACTAAAAAATATTTGAAAAAGGTTATACTGCAAAACAGACTCAATGTGAATCAAATGCCATTATTAAACTAATTAAAAGCATCTAGGCTGACAGCACCTTATTCCCTTCCTCATTTTTTTATGCAGCTAGTTCCTCATACTAAGATCACCTGCTTTTTGTAGGGTATTATTTCTCTACACCATCATTCCCACAATATCTGACTCAAAATTCTCCTTTGTTTTTCTGCATTTAATTGATGTTATCAAGGGACTCGTCAGCGCAAACAGCTTTTATTTCTTATTGTTTCTCATTTGAGGCTTTTATGCATGTGTCTTTATGGATCCAATCACAGGAACATTGCAAAATTTGCACATTGTTATTTGATTTTTGATGTCAGAAATTTACAGCTGAGCAAGTGGCAGGCCTACAGAGCAGCAACGGTATTAGACAGTGTGCTTCGTAGCAAGGCCGGAGCATGGCGGCTGTTTAGGTTATATGTGTGAACACTACATGGTGTCAGGTGTAAACTAATGTAGTATAATATATAATTTACCACGCAATTGACTGCCACGCACAATTGTTTAGGGTTTTGGCATTCAGTAACCATGAAATGAGTATAAATGTTTACATAGTGGTCCAGCTATAGCTATCGGAAGTGTCTGGCGAACACGTTGTCGTGAGTACAATAGCAGGCGCGGCGCAGTATCATATCGTACCACCAGACAAGTTTGATTTTCACACATCGTCTGAGTGACCAAAGTGGGTTAAGAGATTCAAATTATTCCCAATCACGGCCGACTTACAAAGTAAATCACAATGCACGCAAGTGAATTTGTTATTGTACTGCATGGTGCCAGAGGCAGATGAGATTTTGGAAACTTTCGCCATGAAGAAAGAAGAAGTAGCAAATTATGATGCAGTCAAAGGTCAATTTTATAAGAACTTTTTAGTAAGCAAAAATGTAATCTACAAAGAAGCCAAATTCTTTAAGCAAAGACAAGACAGTGAACCTGCCGACACATTCATAAACCTGTTTAAACTTGCTGAAACTTGTTACTTGCAGGGCTTAAAAGATGAGCTTATCAATACAGTGTTAGTTATCAGGGTAGCTGATGATAAGTTATCTGAAATACTGCAAATGGACAGCACGTTGACTACAGAACAAGCTGTTACATGCATACGACAAGCAGGGACAGTGCAACAACAACAAGCAATAAGGCAGCCGGAGACAACAATTGATGCTGTGCATGGTCCAACGAGAAACTGACCCCCCCCCCCCNTGTCTGAGCCACCAAGTTTATGGGAAAATACAAGGGGCAGGCATCAACAAAATGCAGATGTTGCCACACGCAAGTGCTCCAAATGTGGTGTTAGTCCTTCACATCCGTAATTTCAGTGGTCAGCCTATCAAGCCAAGTGTTATAAGTGTACAAAACTAGGACACTATGAAAGATGTGTGGAAACGTCGATGTCCAAGATCTCGATGCAACAGAAGTAAATAAAACTGATCACAGTTATTATTATAGAAATCAAGGCTATGGACACTTGTTCAGACTCCTGGTTTATTCATGTACAAGTGAGCAGCTAGCTGGTCAAATTCAAAGTTGATACAGGTGCTGATGTAACTGCGATTGGAGAGGAACTAAGTGACAGGTTAAGCATGGTGCTGAAACAAACCAACAAAAAACTGTTTGGTACAGGTAGCCGAGCAGTAGATGTTGTAGGTGTGGCATGAGCATGCTTGTCTATTCACAATTAGTGTGATGAACACAAGAAATCGTTGTTAGGCAGAAGAGCCTTAAGATAGGTGTTGGAGGGGTTTTGGAGAAAGTTAAGGAAAAAGTGAACACACAGGTATTTGTTAATAAGTTTCCAGAGGTATTTACTGGATTAAGAAATCTTAAGCAAGAGTATAAAATAGTGCTGGAAAAGAACAGCAAGCAGCTTGTAATTTCTGCACCATGAAGGGTAGCACTGCCTCTTCAAGATGTCTGAAGTGAGCTACACAGAATGGTTCAAGATGGTGTGATCTTACCAATTAGTTCACCAACAGAGTGGTGTGCTCCAATGGTAGTAGTGCCTAAAATAATGGGGTCGTAAGAATCTATATTGATTACACACAGTTAAACAGATATGTAAACCAAGAACGCCTTCAACTACCATCTGTGGATGAGTCGCTGTTGCAGCTTGGGGAAGCCAAAGTGTTTACGAAACTGGATGCTGATGGATTTTGGCAGGTTCCTTTAGACAAGCACACTGCAACACTAACTACCTTTTTGACCCCATTTGGATAATTCTATTTTAACCGCTTGCCCTTCAGAATAAACTCCGGCCCAGAACATTATCAACGAAGGATGTATGAGATATTGGAAGGGATGATATAAGTAGTCAATCAAGCAAATAGTATCCTTGTCTATGGAGTGACACCTGAAGAACATGATAAAAGGGTAGATTGGAAGAAGAGGGGATCACATTCAATAAAGCTAAGTGTCAATTTCGAGTGTCAACAGTAAAGTTCTTAGAATGTGTTGTAGGCAAGGGAATGGTACATCCTGACTTGAAAAAAAAACAGACGCTATAAGGGAAATGCCAGAACCTACAAAAGTACACAAACTGCGACGATTCCTGGGTATGGCAAACTACTTTATGAAATTCATCCCACATTTGTCGAGCAAGATATAACCACTGAGGGCACTGCTCATTAAAGCAATGAATGGGTTTGGGGTGAGGAACAGAAGGAAGCAATGTAAACAATAAAGAAAGAGCCTACATAGCAACCTACCCTGGCATTCTACATAAGAGGTGCTGAGATAATAATTTTAGCAGATGCATCACATCCTCACAGATCATAAACCACTGTTGACATTGTTAGGATCCAAACCTGTGGCAGACTTAACAACCAAACTGCAAAGACTGCAAATGTGGTTGATGTGTTTCAGATACACCATTCAACATGTCAGGAAAAAACTTTCATGTGCCGGATGCACTATCACGAGCACCAACAGAAAGGCCACTTGAAGGTCAGGACATTCTCAAAGAATTGCACATACACAATGTAATCAGAGAAATGCCATTTTTCAGACATACGCCTGGTAGCAATCAGAGAAGCACAAGAAAAAGAAGCATCTTGAATGGTTTTCACAAAGATTCTCCATATTGGTCTGCGAGGAGAGAAATTACATACAATGAGGGCTTCATCATGAAAGACAAAAAAAATTTTTGTTTCTCGAGAACTCCAACCAGAACTGCTACGACATATACACAAAGGTGACAAAAGTCATGGGATAGCAATATGCAAATATACAGATGGCAGTAGTATCGCGTACAAAATGTATAAATGGGCAGTGCATTGGTTGGGCTTTCATTTGTAGTCAAGTGATTCATGTGAAAAGGTTTCTGACGTGTTTATGGCCGCATGACTGGAATTAACAGGCTTTGAACGCGGAATGGTAGTTGGAGCTAGACGCATGGGACATTCCATTTTGGAAATGGTTAGGGAATTCAACATTTCGAGATCCGCAGTGTCAAGCGTGTGCAGAGAATACATAATTTCAGGCATAACCTCCCACCACGGACAACGCAGTGGCCGACCGCCTGCACTTAATGACCGAGACCAACGACGTGTGCGCAGAATGGTCAGTGTTAACAGACAAGCAACACTGCGTGAAATAACTGCAAGAATCAATGTGGGACGTATGACGGATGTGTCCGTTAGGACAGTGCGGCGAAATTGGCTGTACTGTTCTATGCTAGCAGAAGACTGACTCGAGTGCCTTTACTAACAGCACGACATCGCTTGCAGCGCCTCTCCTGGGCTCGTGACCATATTGGTTGGACCCTAGACGACTGGAAAACCATGGCTTGGTCGGATGAGTCCCTATTTCAGTTGGCAAGAGCTGATGGTAGGGTTTGAGTGTGGCGCAGACCCCACGAATCCATGGACCCAAGTTGTCAACAAGGAACTGTGCAAGCTGGTGGTGGCTCCATAATGGTGCGCGCTATTTTTACATGGAATGGACTGGGTCCTGTGGTCCAACTGAACCGATCATTGACTGGAAAGGGTTATGTTCAGCTACTTGGAGACCACTTGCAGCCATTCATGGACTTCATGTACCCAAACAACGATGGACTTTTTATGGATGACAATGCGCTATGTCACCGGGCCACAACTGTTCGCAATTGGTTTTAAGAACATGCTGGACAATTCCAGCAAATGATTTGGCCACCAAGATCGCCTGGCATGAATCCCATCAAACATTTATAGGACATAATCAAGAAGTCAGTTTGTGCACAATCTCCTGCACCGGCAACACTTTCGCAATTATGGACATCTATAGAGGCAGCATGGCTCAATATTTCTGCTGGGGACTTCCAATGACTTGTTGAGTCCATGCCACGTCGAGTTGCTGCACTTCGCCGGGCAAAAGGAGGTCCGACACGATATTAGGAGGTATCCCACGACTTTTGTCGCCTCAGACATGAAGGGCATATGGGAATCGTTCAGTGCAGTCGCTGTACAAATGAATTAATTTGGTGGCCCAATGTATTGAACGAACAATGTCAAGATAATGGTGGAAAATTGTACTAAGTATCTCGAGCAGTGGAAACAACACACAGAAACCCTGAAGACCACACCACTGCCCAGTAGGCCATGGCTAATGTTAGGTCTGGACATACTGGAGCTAAAGAAGAAACACTTCTTGGTAGAGCAAGACTACTTTTCATGGTTCCTAGAAGTGATCAGCCTGGACAAGATTTCACCTTAAGCAGTCATAGCTAGACTAAAGAACATCTTTGACAGGCATTAGATACCCCAAACAGTTAGGACAGATGGGAGAACTCAGTTCACATCCTTTGAATTCAAGAAGTTTGCAAAGGAATATGGGTTCAATACCGAAATGCCCAGTCCACGATTTCCAACATCCAATGGCGAAGCAGAAAAGGCAGTGGATATTGCGAAATTCATCCTCTCCAGATCGGAAGACCCAAATCTTTGCCTCCTGGCATATAGATGCACACCACTTGAGTCTGGCTTCTCTCCAGAGGAATTGCTGTTTGGGAGGAAATTGAGACATACGCTACCGATGAGACATGCACAACTTTTACCCTCATGGCACAGTTCAGGGTAGGGACAAAGCATTAAAAGAAGAAACAAAAAAATCATGATGACAAAAAAGGAATAGGGGACCTCCCACCACTCCAGGTCGGCAGTAAAGTCTGGATTACTGGCACGAGGTGCTATGGTCAAGTTAAAAATATGTCAGACACACCACGATCAGATATTGTAGCTACAGAAAATGGGCTGATATGTAGAAATCAAAGACAGCTGGTAAAAGGGATGTACGAAATGACTGGAACAACATGAATGGCACAAACGTACTCGCACCATGGAAGGAAACCACAACAAAAGAGAGAAGTCACTGACATTACCTGGTCACTGCAAGACTCCATGTCTCGTGGTTTTCAAGCAGAAGACAACACAAACACAAAATCACCAGATACAGCAGGGGATTTGCCATTTCAGGGTTTTTCGGAAGTATCTTCGGTCGTAGTAGAAGACCCTCCATTTCTGGGCTTCCAGGCAGAAGACACAATCGGCCCACGAACTAACAGGTTACAGTTGAGTGGCACAGCACATAGTGGGAGAGTAGTGAGGAAACCCCAGAAACTCGACATGTACAAAAAAAAACAGTGCGGGAGGTGTAGTTTTGTAGGGTAATGTACAGCTGGGCGGGTGGCAGGCCTGCAGAGCAGCAACTGTATTAGACAGTGTGCATTGCAACGAGGCCAGAGTATGGTGGCTGTTTAGGCTATATGTGCACCTTCTGCAACTTCAGTACCCAAAAGTGTACAGGATGTACCTGGGTATATTTTGATATGTTTATAAGTGTAGAGGGTGTAAATGTCACCACCCAAATACCTAGGAGCTAAATTGAGATATTGTTAAAAAAATTTACATTTAGATAGATTCCAAATATATTAACTCTGTATGTTGTGTAAAGTTATAAAATATTAATTTGATATCCCTTCTTTCCAAATCATTTTTTTTAATCATAATTTTTAACGCTCTGCGCATGGTGGATTCAGGTTTTGTGGGAGGGTAAAGAAGCGATGGGAATAAATAAAGGTGGTGGTAACCCCAGTAGGCGCCAGACACCGTCAACTCGTAATGAGATTGTTGGCACTCTGAAGGTCGTGTGGCTGTTCCA
>NQII01001688.1:267339-305756 GCA_002778355.1 Clitarchus hookeri
ATTGTTCCATAGTGATGTAATATAGTTGAATTACCCCAAGATGCTGGTGAAGTCGGACCCCACGTGCCTGATACTTGCGTTGCAGAGTGTAGTGGTCTATTTATGCTGACCCACATGCCTTAAACGGTGATGGAAATTATTTTAAGTAAAATTATACCTATTGAGACTGATAGAAATGCACACTTGAATGTGGGTTGTGGGGAATCAGTGCCCCTAAATGCCATGTGGGCTCTGCTCAGAAATAAAACACGTCGTTGCAAACTCACGTATATTTACTCTTTGCACTATACACTAAAAAACCTTGAAGCGAATCCTGGCTGTGCTAGGCTATGCTGCAAAAACGCATGGACATGTTTTAACAAAGACTTGAGGTGAAATTAAGCTCCACCGGGCGATGTTATTCCCAGGGAAGAAGGGGTGGCATCTCCGGGTGTTGAAAACAAAAAGGTTCTTGTAAACTACATATTACTAAGAAAGACTAAGGACTAAGTGATTGGCGTGAAAACATGACGTGCACCCGGAGCGCGACGTGATGCAGCGTACCCCTTGAAACGATGTAGCACTGCTGGTGGGTGCGTACCTCCTCGTATTCCCTCTCAAGTTGTTTGTGACAGGGGTTGCTGCACTATCGTTCATTGTTTCCAACTGCCCGCAGGCAGTTAAACTCGCTGGGCAGGGTTGTGACCCAGCAGGATGTCTGCCGGTGACTTGCTGGTGGCGGCGTTGACGTGACGACTGAGGATGAAGAGGGCGGCAGGCAGGTGTTCCAACCAGGCTGTGTGCTGCTCCCCCAGATGGAGAAATAACTGGATCTTGAGGTCTTGGTTGCGACGCTCCGTGGTTGTTCGTGCGTGGGTGGGTGGTAAATCGTCACCTTGATGTGCCACACTCCCCAACACGTGCACAGTTCACGCCATTTCCAACCAGTAAACTAGGTGCCGTTATCTGTTAATAAGTTCTGCGGGTTGCCCCATCTGGGCGAATAGTCAGTTTGCAAGACCTTTGCCAAACACGTCGTGTGTGCACTGCTGATGGGGTACGTTTCTACCCACCTAGAGAAATTTTCAGTCACTGCGACTATAAAGCACTTACACCCTGCTGTTCTGGGGTATGGCCCCCATGAGGTCAGAGGACACTGTCTTGAAGGGCTTCGTGGGTACTTGTTCCTGCTGTTGTTGGGCCCCTTCAGTTCACAGTGATTTAAATTGGTTGCACTTGGCGCACTTTTGCACATACCTATACGTGTGTTTGGTGAGTCCTGGCCGGAAAAAGTTTTAACTCACGTTACAAATTGTTTGCTTCGTCTCCGGGTGACTTGCCACACTGCTATCATGCACGTGCTTCAACATCTGCTCAAATAATTGCCACACGTCATGATTGATTGGTGAACACGTCTCTAATTTACCATCTACAATGCACCAACACTCAACGACTTGCTTAGTACAACGGTCTTGGTGTTTGTAGGTGAGTGCGCACTCGAGCTGCGCTTGCACAACGTCCCGATAAAGCTCACACACAGTGAGGTCATTGATGGTAATACTTATCTGAGGAAAGCCTACCTCACTTAGTGGCTCCCGCATGGTTGGTGGTAGGATCTCCTCCTATTCTGCATCGTCCTGCACCAATTCGTCTGCGCATGGCAACCTCGACAGAGCGTTCACAAGCTGATTCTCGCTGCCCAGGACATGCTCCACGATGGAGTTGTAGGCCTGGAGCAGTGTTGGGTAGCAACTTAACGAAAGTGAGGAGTTACTTTAAAGGAACTTCTTGGGGTAACTTGTTACACTATTTTGCAAAGTAACTTGTAACTTTACTAAGTTACTCATTAATTGTAAGACAGAAAAAATAAAGGTGAACAGTGCCTAATAACTAGTGCTTTCGAAACGCTAGAATGGACACTGACAGTGGAAGAAAATTGTTTGTTATTTCCTAAACTTTAAAGATTATTTCTTTCTTAGTATTTAACATGACGATGGCACAAATGTTGAAGTTAAATGTTTATTATACTTTATAAAATATTTATCTTCATTAAGAATGTCTTCTAACCTAAGGAAATACCTGAATGTAAGAAAATTCCCATAATTTGTGCAGGTGTGTTTGTATCATATGCACCTAATAAGGTGTTGTTCAAATTGGCACATTTATTCAACCATACTAGTATCATGACTAAATTTAATTTTTAAATATAGTAATATCTATACAGTATTTCACTAATGATGTAAATAAGTTACATTTATTTGTAAGCATTACAATCCCTTAAATATAATTTTTTTTTATATTGGCATTAAATGCATTTGTACAATTGCTAAAGAAACGACTACTGAGAGAATCCAAACAGAAAGCTACTAAATCACAAATTGAACAGTTCAATCACAGCCGTAGCACAGAGTAGAAAAATACACAGATGCAATATTACTTGGCGGTTCCTTTGAATGGGCGTACCCATTCACTGATTGGTTGTGTGACACTCTGGAAATTGACCTCGTGTCTTATTGGTTACTGCGTGCTACAAAATTTTTCCTAATCGCTGGGCTGCCAGCTGGCAAATTATTTACCAGAAGCTGATTAGGGAACGGAGTTCCGACATG
Organism: Clitarchus hookeri; assembly: GCA_002778355.1. Classification (NCBI taxonomy): domain Eukaryota; kingdom Metazoa; phylum Arthropoda; class Insecta; order Phasmatodea; family Phasmatidae; genus Clitarchus; species Clitarchus hookeri. Next base: position 269,928 of record NQII01001688.1, read on the forward strand.
TTGCTGGTCAGTGACGCTATTTTCGTAGCGTGTGCGGCTGGAGTTTGTGGAATAAGCAGCTATTTAACCTTTTTTATACTTAGTACTCTTATGGCCAAAGTTTTGAAAATCTGGTAACTTTTTAATTACCTAGTCACGTCCATGTTTTCTTGTATTTTGTACAAAAACTGTTACAAATGATTTAGCTGTTACAATAAAAAAAATTTCTAGATCTATTTACAGTTAAAACAAATAACATATTTGGAAAATCTGCAAAATATTGAGGTTGTACTATATTTTCTGTACGTATTTGGCAAACCAGTTTTTTTGTTTGACTTTAATTTAATAAGTGTACATAATGTTATTTCGTATGCTTTGTGAGCACTGGTATTTTAATGTAAATATACATAAAAAAACTACTTAACACTACCATACTTTTATGTTCGATATCTGAAAATTAAACTAAATCTTTAGTGTTAATTTATTTTACAAATAGCCTACCAGAAATCAATTTGACATACATTTTACATGAAAAGTACTGCCAATACAACACTTTACTCGGCTATTTTAATTCATATTGACTTAGAAATTAGTATAGTGTTTTATGTATACGTGTGCAAGATTCATTTACATAAAAAAAACATGGTGCTTTTAAAGTTAACAACAGTGAAAAGCTTGTTGTTTTTGCTTGAAATGCAAAAACAAGAATGTTATAATAAATTATTGAAAAGTAATTTTAGTTTTGGAATACAATTTTTCTTGTGACTATTTGAACTGTTGTATAGGAATCTTTTAAAAAGCCTGTGTGACTGTTGCCATTTCAATTTTGTCTGGTTTTAAATATCTTCTATTTTTGTTCAGTGTNCATGGTGCTTTTAAAGTTAACAACAGTGAAAAGCTTGTTGTTTTTGCTTGAAATGCAAAAACAAGAATGTTATAATAAATTATTGAAAAGTAATTTTAGTTTTGGAATACAATTTTTCTTGTGACCATTTGAACTGTTGTATAGGGATCTTTTAAAAAGCCTGTGTGACTGTTGCCATTTCAATTTTGTCTGGTTTTAAATATCTTCTATTTTTGTTCAGTGTAAATGCGTCAAGTAATATATCCACTGAAAAGAAACTCGTCTTATCTTATGTTTCCATTTTGTTAAGTGTATTACTCAAAATTGAGACTTAAATTTTTATGTATTACAATCCTTAATACATTATTATACTTTTTATACTACGGACACTACCTAATCAATGACTTTACTGTTAAACAGAATTTGTTCAATAAAATATTTTAACATTGAGTATATACAGAGCTTCAGAAGTTTCTTGTAGTGGGTTGTTATACTTGTGATAATAGGAAATAAGTTATGATAAAATGTTAAAACTAAGATATCAAAGTACTGCAAAGTAATTCCTCTAGTGGAAAAAACATGTGCCTTACTTAGTCACTGACTGTACAAATTATAGGGAGGAATCTTATTTAAGAACATGATTTCATTTATACAAATTCAGTAGTTTTATAGTTATCTGATTTCCATGTTTCTTGCTGGTATACCTGTTAGTTTTATTTTTATTATTGTATTAGAGTTCAGTTAAGTTACTTTAAAATTAATGCCCAGTTACGTTTCATCTGAAAGTAATAAAAAGTAGTTGAAGTTACTTTACTTTCTAAAGTAACTTAACTGAAGATATTTTTAAAATCTAACTTGCCCAACACTGGTGTGATTGAAGGAACAGTGTCCAACGGGTCAGCTTGCTGCAGGCCTTGCGCATGTTAGAGAGCCAGCCCAAGCAGCAGTTTTCAATGCAAAGCGTTGGTACTCTAAGTTCGCACGGTACTACTCAATGGACCATACAACCGCTAATTATTCACGTTTGTTGATGTCGTACCTCCGCTCTGTCGGTCCGAACTTGAAGCGAAGTCAATGACGTGATGCTCTCCATTGTCGCCACACTGGTATAGCACTGCACAGAGTCCTTCCTGGCTGGTGTCAGTCTACAGGTAGAGGTATTTTGTGGAGTCGTACCTTGCCAAGGTTGGGCACACTCAGAAACACACCTGAGTTCCTGGAACGCATCATCGTCTGCATTGTCCCACTGAAACCGTTGCTGTGTTGACAGTAAGTCAGTGAGTGTTGCGGTGACAATGGTAAAGTCTTGGATGTGCTCCCAGAGCCAGTTTATTAGCCTGAAGAACTTCCAAAGCTACTGGTACGTAACGTGTGGTGGGTACTCGTCAATCAACTGCAGGTGTTTGGGGTTCGGTTTGTTGTCTTCTTCATTGATGAGCGACGTGACCTAGTAAGTCAATGCTGGTCTTCCCAAGGTGGCATCTCGCAGTGGCACATGTGAGGCCATTGATGGCCAACCTCTCAAGAACAAGCGACAGGTGATGTAGATGGTCCTTCCACCTTGCCAACCATATCACTATGTCATCCAGGTATAAGAGGGTGAATTTGCCAATGTGGCCATCCAGCACCCGCACCATCATGGCCTGGAAAGTGGCCGGTGCACACTTCAGTCCAAATGGCATGGCACAGAACTGGAAGCGCCCGTCGTCAGGGGCCGTGAAAGCTGTTTTGCCATGGTCTTCAAGCTTGACTGGTACTTGCCAATAGCTGCTCTTCAGGTCAAGGGATGACATGACCTTGGCTTGCCCTAGCAAACTGAGGACATCCCTGACGCTGATGCACGGTGGTAACGCGCTACACGGCACTTGATTTACCAGTTGAAAGTCCACACAGAACTTCTATGTGCCGTCTTTCTTTCTTAGGTGCCAGTGTTACGACAGAGTTGAACTCGCTGTTCATTGGCTTAAGAACATAGTCACTTACAATCTCATGAATTTGTTGCTTTATTCTTTTGACTTGATGCTGTAAATAACTTCCATTCAGAGTCTATTGCATGCTGCCCATCTTTACTGGTTGGTGTAGTTGGTGGGGCGGTTGGGCATTGAAAACCCACTAGTGCCATGTCAAATAAGTGGGAGCACGGACTGATCAGGTTGGCACCACCAGAGATCCTCTCTGGTGTACTGATCATTACAGGTTGGACTCATGCTGGCAGTGGTTAACTCCGTATGCTGGAGGAGGTCTGGAGAGATTCCCCCTCTCAAAGAAAAACCAGGCGGTGAGCGGCAACGTGCTCCGGTTGTGTCCTGGCAAGACACTAGGGGTATGGATAGAACCCTGGCAAGGCCACACGCTTGGTATCTGAGGGCGAGGCTCTCAGAACCTTGTGGTAGGGTCTCTCTTGGTCGTACTTGTGAATCAGGCTGGGGCTTTGGATTTGGTTACTTCAGATGCATAGCTGGGACACATGCGATGAGAGCACATGACCCCTCTTCCCCACCGATTGGGCGGTCATAGCGCGGAATGGCCATCTGGCTAAGAGCGCTGCATAAAAATATAAAAGTACGAAGGCCGAGAGGCTAATGTATATGCATACCTAGTATGTAAATAACTGCATGGTGGAGTGTAGATAGGCCACTCTGGCACCAAGGGTATTGTGTGTTTGACTACTGTGGTCCAGTGAAGTGCGTCGTGCACAGCAAACAAGTCCCGTCATTCATTGAGGGGTTGCTGGAAAGCTGCCTGGTGTTCTGACGGGATGTTGTGGTTGAACTCTGTTAATGAAATGACTGGCACTGTATCATCTGGTCGCCGGTCAAGGTTGTACACAGTTCGTCGCACCTTTAGGCCGAAATGGATACAAGTTGCGGGTTCTACAATGGTATTTTGATCCGTGAGCCATGGTACACCAAAGATGGCATCTTCTCTAATGTCCGGTGTAACTATTGCTGTGGTGATGGTCTCAAGGTCACGGATATGATCTGTCACTGTTGCTTGCCCTAGTGTGGTACTGGTATGATGATTTGTTGCCAAGCGAATTATGTGAGCAGATGGAGTAATGTCTGTTGGGTTTAAAAAACTGGGTTGCAAAAAATTATGGGAAACTGCAGTGTCAATTAATGCGTGGCAATGATGACCCTTTAATGAACACAAAAATGTGAATGGCTGCTATTGACTTGGTTAATTAGGGCTTTGTTGTGGTATCAAGTTGGTAGCACTGTCCAAAACTGGGGTATCAGAAACGTTCGGCCCCCTTAACCCTGCTTGCTGTTTCTCGAACCGTGCTTGTGTTACTGTTTGTTTGGTTATTGCGGAGATGTGGGTTATTAGGGCACGCACTATGCCAGTGGTACTCCTGACTGTCAAAGTAACGGCATGGAGTTGGGGGTGGTTGGGCTGTGGTTGGCTTCTGTCCCACTTTACACTTTTACTTCGCGCACGGTCATTTGCACTGTTTTTACCGCCACTTGCACAGTTGTTTGTGGCTGTGTTTGTTGCACCTATATTTTTGTGTCTTTGTTGGCTGAAAGAGATTTTTTGACGTGATCCTGAGATTTTTCATGACCACTGACACTGTCCTGATGTTGCTTGTGGTTCCATCGTGTGGCACCTGAGTCCTGTTCGCGATGCAGTTGGCACAGATTCCACATCAAGATGATGGCAGAGCACATGAGTTCGTCTAGCCCACTGTTAAGCAGGGCTACCAACACCACACAGTACTCTGGGAACACTGTCTCCATCACTACTTCTAACATTTCGCATTCAGGCAGATGTGGGTGGAAACGTCTGATGCGGTGTATTTTCCAGGTGATGAATATTGTGAGCTTCTCAGCCGGTTGTTGCTCTTCTAACGCCAACTTCTCTCAAGAACTCGCTGTTAAGAGCCGTCCAAATCTCTTCACCCTCTCTAACATCAACTTACTTTGCGCTTGCAGTGATGTAAATGCTCCTCCACAGTGGCATTGAAAAGTGTGGAGGAACTCTTCCCACCGTAAACCATTTTGATTGATAGACTGCCACCAGGAACGTGCCTCTTCGGAGGGTTGCGCTCTTAACGCAGCTAGGCCACTCCTCTGCGCATACCCTATAGCATTGGAGGCAGGAGATGCAATCCTCCAGGAATGCCAATGGGTCATCTGTTGGCAAGCGTGCAAAGGTGTGCAGTGATTGAAATCTTGAGGGCATGGTGACACTGGTTGGCACTGGTGCAGGGGTTGAGATGGTTGCAGTGGTTAGGCGTTGCCGTCCACTGCTTAGCGGCCACGTGCTCGCAGCTGGCTGAACGAGGTTGTTGTTAGGGTAATGCATCACCGAGTTTCATTTGGAAATTTGCTGTGTGTGGGTTGGTAGCACTGAGACCAGATGTTGTGAAAAGGCAGGAGTGGCTGTATGTAGAGGGCAGATGGTAGGAGAGGGAGTGGCGCTAGGTCAAGACCGGCTGGTGGGGTGTGGAATGAGCAAGCAACGTTGTTTACATCTGCCATGTGTGTGCTGGCTGCATGTGACAGATGCGGTGTTGCATCTGCTGCTGCTGCTGTGCATTGCCGACACGTGAATTGGTCGTCCTGTACTGTCAGTCTCTCGTCAAGCTGCAAACATAGCCCGTGTACATGCACTGTGCACGCTCTGCACTTTAATACATCTGCATTTTCACCTCCTTCGCACTTAGGTCAGTGACACTGTGTGGGTTGACAGTCTGGACCGGTTAGTAAGTCCTTGTAAACAGTAGAAGTGTTCAAGTGATTTGAGAGATTATAACACCGGTGACACTTAAAGTCTCTCCCGCAAACAGTAGTAAGTTCGACAGCTGATAGGCACACTGCATGATATCTCTGTGTACACAAGTTGCATTGAAAGGTGGAGACTCCTTGCTCTACACACACTAGGCTTGCACATGTTATTTTGTTGAGTGGGTGACAACTGTAAAAATTCTGATTCAAGTTCCACCTTTGTTTTGGAACATCTCGGAGCTGTCCATTGGTTCACGGTTGTTCGTGGTGCAGTTGCTTGTGGGGCTGATCTTACGAGTGCATCTACAGTAACGTGTGCCTAATTCGTACATCGCTACCACGTCTTGTGTGACGGGTTGGAAGCACTGCAGACACAGAGGCATCGGCACACCATCGTTGATGTGCATGGTGCGGCAGCCAAACTCGGCGGTGGGGGTTAAGGCCACAGCCTACCCCTCGTGACAGATCCTCCCTGCACCCCTGTGGAGGGGTGTACCGGCCGGCGGTGGAGGGGATGAGTGCAGGTGCACCTGTCCGCTCTCGTTGCGTGGACCCATGGTGCTGGAAGGGGAGAGGTGGTTACGTCCCGCTGTCCCCAAGATGGCCGACTTACTGTTTGTATCCTGCGCTGTAGATACAGTGGCAAGCTGCAAAGGCTGGCTTTGGCACACTTTTCATCCCCATATGCTGTATCGTCTCTGGACATTTTGTTCTGGCATAGTGTTGGCATCAGATTGTCGTTCCGCAATCTTGATGCAGTAGTGTGGGAAAGAATGGAAAATTGTTCAATAAAATTTGAAGTAGCAGTAAAATTTGGGAGTTTCTGGGCCGAAATTTTTTGAAGGAAAAGGAGGGAAGGGTACAACCCAACACTCTACACGTAGTTGATTCAGGTTTTGCGGGGTGATAAACAAGAGATGGGAATAATTAAAGGTGGTGGTAGCCGGACTAGGCGCCAGACACCGTCAACAGGCGGTGTCGTGATGAGATTGTTGGTAACCTCAGGGTTGTGTGGCTGTCCCCCTGGATGTACACCGTTCCCTCTGTGATGTTATATATTTGAATTGCCCCAAGATGCTGGTGAAGTCAGGCTTACTCATGCCCGATACCTGCATTGCAGAGAATAGTGGGTCTATTTAGACTGACCCACATGCTTTACACGTGATAGAAATTACATTAAGTAAAACAGTAACCATTGAGACTGATAGAAATACACACGGGTTGTAGGGGACCCATGCCCCTACATGCCATATGAGCTGTACTAAGAAATAAAACACATCATTACAAACTCATGTATATTTACTCTTTACACTATATACTAAAACACTTTGCAGTGAACTGAAGTGGATCCTGGCCACATGCCCACCAGATAGGTTATGCTGCAAAATTGTGCGAACCCAAAAAAAGACTTAAAGTGAAATCAAACTCCTCAGGACAATGTTATTCTTGGGGTAGAAGGGGTGGCATCTCCGGGTGCTGAAAACAAAAATTCTGGTAAACTACTTACTGCTATGGAAGACTAAGTGATTGGCGCGAAAACGTGATGTCCACCCGGTGCACAATGCGACGTGGCCTACCCCTTAGACTCTGTATGAAGACTGAATCACTGCGGCAATCGCACGCCGAAACTACTTGTATAATAAAAAATATATACTAAACAAACACTGAACCCTTGCAAAAACATCTGACGAAAATTCAACAATATAATTTAAACAAGAGTACTTGCAATTAACACTTGGCTGATATGTGACATAAGGATGACGAGGTGAAATGAATACAAAACATTTATGAAAATGAGAACACAACACATAATTGAATTTGCAGAGGTGTGTCTTGCATAATCACTTGTCTTTGTGTCTTTTAAATTTACTTAATTTTCGCCCTGCGATTTTACGCAGAATCCTTTATATTACCTCCCCTATCCATTCTCCCTTCAGACAGTGAATCCGCCTGCTTACACGTGGACTGGACTGCACTGCACTAACTTGCCCTTGCACGAGTGCATTAGGCGCTCGGGCACGCCGTGTGTGTTGCTGCGGTGGAGTTGGGTTCACTGCGTGGTAGACAGTTTTAAAGGGCAGGACGTCGTTCTGCGTCACTTTCATGTGTATATTATGAAACTATTTGCTTCCATTAAGTATTTTATTGAATTTTCACCATTTTTGGCCATGTCAATCATGATCAAAAGATTAACACTTCCAAAATACATATTAAACTTAATTAAATTCAAAATCTGTTTATGCTGCCTATCTATGTTTATTTCACTCCTTTTACACCTTTTACTCCACCTCTTCGAGTTGGTGTAGATGCATCATCCAGGTGCGGACGTTGTAATTACACCCACGCGTAGAACCGTCTGGTAGCAGCAACTTGAGTACTGTACGCTGTGGCAAGAACGTCTAGTTACAGTTGGGTGCAGAAGTTGTAGAAAGTACTAACTACACAAACGAAACTCATTTTGGGTCTCTGGTAGAGATGAGCTCAACCGATATTTTCAAGTATCTGTGACAACTGTTACTGTGACACACAAATATATGCGACTTATATCTGCGATTATTAAGAGGGAGAGGGCCAGACCAGGCACCTGACTGCGTTTACATCCAAGTTATATAAATTTTTTATTTATTTGAAAAAATAACATGAAAGTACATATGAAAAACATTGTAGTGTAGCTATTAGCATCCAATGTTTTGTAGATTAACTATAAAAATACAGTAGGTTGGTGTAAACATAATAAAAACTTTAAGCTGGGTCTACAATAAAAAAATTATGTGTTAAGAATTATGCAGTACGCATTGATCTAACACATGGAAACACATCATCTATATTTTCAGTTCCCAATACAATGTTTTAACTCTTAATTCCAGCCAATAGAAACAGGCAACAAGCCTGTCTTGTTTACTTTTGTTCCTAACCTAACCTCGTATAACACAACCATATTTAAGCCGATCATATTTCCAAATCAACATTTTCTATTGAACAATCTTAAACATATGCACGCACACACACACACCTTTTAAATATTTTTTTATACTTACAGTACAGTAAACAATAGTTTCCTGTTAACAACACCGCCTGCTCCGTTATTTACAAACATTGCATTAATGATAAATGCTATCAATCTTTCTATTGATAACTGCAGGGAGCATATATAATCTTGAATTTATATCAATCTTTTGAAGCTTACAAAAATCATGGCAAAGATTGATACTATTGATACCAACCTTAGATTGTATTCCATAATCTTGTATGGTGTAATGTATAAACACATAAAAAACATGTTTTATTATTATGTGTAATAATGCTACATTTTGTTATATTTTGTGTATTTCATGTTGTACCATTTTTCTGGGTCCCTACTCATAAGCCTATCGTTCATTCGAAAAGTACGTTAAAATTTTTATATAGAAAAAATGAAATTTGAGTTATACATGGATTGTTTTATGGATAGTGAAACAACAACTGAGTCTGTTTAGAGAATTGTTTCAAAAGATTTTAAATTATAGACTGCTGAATTAAAGAAAACAGCATTATCACGATACAATGATAAAAGATATTTAATTGATAATATAAACACATTGCCATATGGATATATCAAAATTTAACATTAATGAAAATAAACTGCAGATAAGTTTCTTTAAACTCTTAAGGGCCGGTTTCACCAACTGAGATAAAATTTGTAGAAAATCTAGATAATTTTATTGAGATGAAAAGTTAAACCTTGATTTTTATCTAGATAAAATGTTTGTGTTTTACCATGATTTATCCTTCTCTGAGAAAATTGGGATACATTTATCTTGATTTGGCGTCAAAACAACCCCGATGGATCAGTCAACAGAAAATGTTAAGTTTTTTTATGTAAATTTAGTGAATATTTTTTAGCAGTCAAGATAGTATTTCCACGAAAAAGCAACAAATCAGAAATATATTGTAAATTAAAAACTTGTTTTGTTAACGATAGTAACAGAAAGTATCAGCATAATCTCGAATAAGCGAGGCATGAAGCTAAAATGTTACACAGGAGAAAATAAATATCCACGTTTCTGGAAAATTGCATTTTCCAAAATGTTATTATTACACAATATGTAAAATTATTAATAGTTTAAATTTTATTTTCCCTACAGCATACTTTTCTAAAAAGCAACTAGTACAACTGAACACTTATTTAAAGGAAAACACGTGAAAGTCTCCCTGGACTAGTACTGGTAATCAACAACCATTAATGTAATCAGGCAAACATGCCGGAATAAACGCTGTACGACAAAAATTAAACCTCTGTAAATATGAGCTTAAATTTAGTGTTAGAAATTATCCATAAGTTTTTATATTTACAGTTATTTTTGCAGTTGAGTAGCTCATAATTTTACTTTGTTTTGTAAATTTTGAATGTTTTACAACGAGACCTGAATTCATAACCTCAAATTAAGAGCATTATTGTATATTGAATCGTATCCAGTGAATAAAAGTAACAAACAGCAATAATCTGACAATATTCAACATGTATTTAAATTTAATAATAGTGTTGTACATAGAAAAAAGATAACCCTGTAATTACTGTTTCCCAAAATAGTTTTTATACATCATTTTTCTCAATACACTTGTATTAGTTTTGCTACCATTTACAAACAATTTCATGTTTATAATCTTTCATAATATGATGCTAATAATCTACAAATAATCATGCTCTATCACTTTCCAAATTTATTTGCAAATAGTCTAATGTATTTCGTTATATTATACATCTTTATCCCGATTGAGTGATTTTATCCATCAAAGTTGGTAGTTAAAATATTTTATCTTGTTATACATAGAAAATCGAGATAAGGTGCGTGGTGAAACTTGAAAGACAGATTATCGAGATAATTTGGCACTTAAACTCAATAAAATATTGTTATCTCGCTTGGTGAAACCGGCCCTAAAAATAAAGAATAATCTGTACCATATTCATGAAATTCATAATCCCAATCATCACAAAAATCTGAATAATAAATATCTTCTTTAAAATGCACAAATTTAATAGATCAATAAATGTTTCATTTTTATAAATGTTTGGTTTTTATAATTTTATAATCAATAAGCTAAGATTCTAAATATTTAGTAATTGTCTCCATTTAATAAAAAAAATGTCAAATAAGAAATTTTAATTTGTTGTATATAAAAATAACTTCAATATAAGAACCAATGAAATAGATTAAATTAACATGTTAGTCTCATTTCTAAAACAGTACGAATAATGTTTTCGTTATTAATTTTATAAGCTAATGGATATGAAGGTATCTCATCACAAAATCCAAACATTGTTTTTGTTTCGAAACTAGCAATATTATCAGTTTCTAAGTGATTAATTTCATCATATTTGATAAACATACCATAAGCCAAATTTACAAAGAACATTTATAGTTTTGAAAGAATTAAAATTTTAAATTTTTGTACCTTCCTCATTCCTAATTATTTTATCTCTCTCTTTCAATTCCTAAAATATTTGATAATTGATCATTCAACTTTATAAAGAATTTACTACGGACATTTATTCTATTCATTACATTTAGGTCTTTAAAATAAAAATTAATGTTTTGTAATGGATCAATATGATATTAAGGGGTGTTGATCCCTAACTTAACTCTTACCAAATGGAGTTTAAACCCCATTATATCACGACTGACATCTTGTGCGTGCTTTTACATAATTTTCCAATTGATTGAAAAGTATTTTATATATTTTTTAACCTTTTAATGTAAAATTAAAAACCAATTTTGCAAATGTTGGAGCATGGAACAGGAGATAAATTTTATTAAAGAAACAAGTTCTGTTATGTTTTTGAAGTATGTAGAATGGTTTGTTACCCAAGTTTTCTCAAAACTGACATTTAGAAACACAAAATATTGTTTTTATGTACTCGTAAAAACATACTTTTCCAGGCTGGAAAATGTGCAAATACAACAATAAATTTAGACATCTTACATTTCATAATGTAAGGAAAGCTTTGTGACAATCCATAGTATTATGTTTAAATTAATTTTATTAACAATACAATCAAACTTTGGTAGGCTAGTTTATGAATGAAGGTATTTAACAATAAGGTATGTACTGATGGGACAAATTCACTAGCAAAAGTCTATGCAGTGCAGCACTCTAGCAGAAACGAGGCAAACTATTTAGATGTTACGAGGCTTTTTTTTCTACGGCTGGCTTCTTGAAGGGAATGAAGAGAGGTGTACAACAATAGTGTCACGTCAGTCTCGTGTCGGTGGGGAAAGGGGGAGAGGGAAGGACAAGGGACAACAATGCTATGTTGCCAGATGGTACTTTGTTACTAGATGTTCCTTTCATGGCAGCACAGCTGAACAGCAAAGAGACAAAATCTCCGAGAAAGTCGACAAGCAATTTCGCAAGGTGTACGGAAATACCTGTTTTTGTTACGTGTAGAGAGCAATATAGAGGCAACGCAGTCAAAACTTTGGTCCATTATAAGATGAAAAAGACAGGAAGCTACATAGTTTAATCAGAAAAACACATTTTTTCTAGTTTTTCGCTATATACAATGTTGCTGTTCTTTAAAATAAGAAGCCAAATCAAGGCGTTATGAAAGCATGGTACCAAAGAATTTAGTAGCACAAACACAAACTTTATAAATTTACAAATAGCCTTATGCTGCTTGAAACTGTTCCATGCTTTTATATGCGGAGAAATAGTGCCAGAATTTTCATTTCACAAAACAAGTGAGTAATGAAATCATTGGGAAGTTTGTAATGACATGTAGTAGTGACTCGACGACCATGATATTGCCATTTTTGAACACCTGACCATTTGAAAAGCCATGATACTGAAAATAAACATTATATAAGAGTAAAATCCATACATTTCAAACAAATAGGTGATCATCATTATCTGTTTTTCAGAGGAACAACAATACACATATATATTAAAGTATTTTAATGCTGTTCAATAACTTATATTGCCACACTAAAAAAACACACATACCATGAAGGAGCATGTGCTCCCTGTGCCTCCCCCGTGTCTAAATTCTTACCTGAAATCCATTTTGTCTTTAGATTTAAAGTAAAATGGGAGTGATTGTTACAAACAACAAATAGTAAAAAATTGTGCTAACACATTTGGCAAGTTAGTCATGTACATGAAAACCAGGTAAAAAAGGTAAATATTTATTTCTTTCCACAAATTAAGCGAAAGGATGGTTCGTAACAATTTATTTTATCAAGCTTAATTTTTTTTTTTTTAATAAAAAATATTTTTACTAGATTGTGTTTTGTTATTCTGTTTTTAATTTTCAACAAATTTTGTCATTCTTTCATTTTTGTGAAAGTAATTTAGAAGAATACAACAATCCTGAATGTTAGAATTAATAAAACAGTAAAGCATACTTTTTTTTTTTACCGACACACAAATGGAAATTACATAACTATAGAGTTCAGGATACAAAAGAGTCAATCACAGCTAATTCTTCTTTTAATAATACATATTATAGCAACACCATTACTAAGTAAACCGTGTAATGACGCAATATTCTTAAGTTTCGGGACACGTGTTTAAATTTCTTTCGTTTCTCTTAAGCTTTGACAAGCTTCATAATATTTTTATCGGATTTGAAGTTTAAAGCCGTGGTGGCTCGTTTCCCGTGATAGTTGGTTTATCGAGCAGACGTGTGCTATTGTAGGTTATCGGGCGGACGTCTGTTGTTTACGTTTATCGGGAGTCCGGTTGTCGTTTCGTTTCGAACATCATGGTTTTCAGTTTTTATGAAGCGTCAGCATTATTTAGATACTTTCAGACTGCATCAACAAATTTTATACAAGAAGTTCGTTTATGTTGACGGTGTCTACAGTTTTAGTTCCTCCGACGCAGTTTTAGTGTGTACAGCGAAGTTTCGATAACGTGCGGAGCAGTTTGGATAACAAGTGGAGAGCGTGTGTGGCCAGGCCCTTATCTCAGGAGAGGGGCGAGAGGCAGAACAAAAGACGCGTTTGTCTGTCGCCCTTAGAGCAGTTTCTTCAACACTTCACTTCAAGTCAGTCGGCAGCGAGGGCAGTCACCCTTTAGTTCCATCAAACAATGGTCGTCTAGGTTGCGTCGGGCAGGACGATAACCCCTACATCGGCAACTAGACTTTATTTTATTTCTCCGCCGGTGTGGGAGGTTGACGCATGTAATATTTCTTTCGGGACAGTTTTGAGACATTAATAATCTGTAAACGACTGTGGCGCTGTTCTGTACTTGAATATTTCATTGCGAAGGTTCATACTCTGCATACTGGATTTTTGTTTGTGAACTGTGTCGCTAAATGTTAAATAAGCATATATAACAACTAAGCTGGAACTTTTACTTTATTTAATAATTAATCGGCATCACATTGTACTGAGTCTCGTGTTTCTACCTTTGAGCAAGCCGTGGCAATGTAACATTCGGCAGTGTAAACTGCCCGAACGGTACAACCATGAACACTAACATAAACGCTATGTCTCAAAAGAAGCTGCATTAAATTTCAGATGTATGGGAACACATCAATTTTACAATTTCAACTCAGTAAAGAAACCATTTTCTTTACAAGCAGACAATTTAGAGAACATCATACATATTTCACCAAAGAAAATACATTTTTTCAAAGGAAAATGATACCTTTTAGCTGATCAAGAAATGTGTATTGTCATTTAGTTAAAATTATGTTCAAAGATTATTATGTACAGAACATACAAGTTATATAACAGGAAATGTTACTTACATAGAAAATGATTGCTTATAAATACGTTAAATGTGCACGGTTATTCAACTAAAATTACGTTCAAGGCAGATAACATATAATTTGCCATGTAAATAATACATTTCTTGTGAGATAACTTGTGTGAAATTGTATCTTCTACTTCTAAACAGGTCATGTAACATTGCCTAATTAAAATAATATAGAAAGAAGGTAATGTACAGAACACCTCACAAGTTACATCACATGAAAATACATTGTTCACACAGAAAAAAAATGTATTTTTAACTGATCAAGAAATGTGTATTGTTATTCAATTAAAATAATTTTCAAACAAGATAACGTACACGTGTACGTCAAACAATTAACATGAAACCAAACTATATTTTTTGCAAAGAAAATACATTCTTTGAAACTGATAAAGTATACCAGAAGTGTATAAATGCCAGCAACATGACTTGGTGTTTTGCCCTTCTTTTTATTCAAGGCTGCTCTATTGTAACCTAGTTTGCAAACTTTCATGCCCCTCAGAATGAGACTATCCGCAATTTCAAGCAGTAGGGTAACGCACAAAAAATCTTCAAAGTTTGGGAGTAGTTTTTTATCTCTGAATTTTCTGTCTGGCCTTTCTCGTAGTACTATTTTTCCACTATTACTAAACAAAATTATATCACATTATTGTCTACCACTAAGCATAAGCTTCCCATGAATTTCAAATCAGTACTTATGGGTTCTCTTTGGTTTCAAGGCTCCTATTTTGTAATGTATGCAGATCTTGCCAGTCTTCACAGTTTCAGAGATTTTTGTCTTTCTGATGGATGGCAGACATTCTAACTACGAGTTCAGTGCTGCCACTTTTCCATCTGGAACAGCCCCCCCAAGATGTGGTAAATCCATTGTAACAAAGATACCACATTCCTTTACCTCTACGGTTCTGTAGTGTTCGTGGATGGCCAAGAATAATTGTTATTATGTTTGTGATTTTGAGGATGCTCTTCCTTACCACCGAGGTAAAAAATTTTTTTATTGATTTTCTGCCAATTTTGCATGCTTGAAAACAAATAATAATGTAATTTTAATAAACTAGTTTCCTTACAAGGAATAAATTACATATTGCAAAAAGCATTCTGAATCTGAAATGTTAAATATGCAGTTGGTTTTGGTGACTTTTGGTACCCCTCAAGTAATTAAAAGTAATTTTTGAATCTCCAAACTATCAAACTATGTACTTTTTACGATACCTCTCTTGGTGAAACCTGTGCAATCAACCTGCGTACCACATCGGTCAATTAGTGGTGACCATGTATACACCAATATGGTATAAAAACCAGTCAAATATATACTTGCATGGTCTTTGATAAATTCATCAGTAAAACCTCAGAGAAAGTCCATTTGGCTTAATAAACTTATAAAAAATCATACAGGTGCATGTTTAATATTTGTAGGATTCAAAGTTTCAAAAGAGTTCAGATTATAAAAATTATCACAGCTCTCTTCTTATTTATTTTAATGTTGAGGTAAAAAAAAGTATTGTACCATTATGTGCTTAAAATTTCTCCCTTGTACGACCGTTTAAAAAAAGTGCTGTATTGGTGGAATTAACAAATAATTTCCTTACATTGGTAGACGTGTAGATCATGTTTTTTGGGCATTTTCCAGATAAGTAACCAGTACTGTTGTATACGGTATCAAGTGTAATGTTTCACAGCCACAAAAATGCTACACGTAAATCTAAATGCTAGAAGAAGTGCACTTGTGGTTTACCTTAGTGGGAACTTGGGGCTGCAAATGATGGTGAAATAGAAATTAATTACGACAATATCAATTCAAACTAATTCCTATAAAAAATTCTTTAAAGTTTTAAAATACATTTTTTTATAAATCTATAAGAATACGTACTAATTAATATATCTTATGCAAAGTATTGTGGGTTAAGTTCCTGGAATTATTCCAAGTTATTCATGAAAATAAAGAGACTTTCATATATTGATGAAGTAAATGTATTTGCAAAATACATGAATTTGTGAAACTCTGCACGATTTTATGAAAGGAAAAATAATCAGAAACAAAAAAATGCTTATATTACATGGTGAAATATAATATTAATTTTTACTGTTAACATGGGGAAAAAACTACTCAACAACTCAATCTGGTAAATTTTCCTTAGTAAATTACGATACAATAGATCAGGGGTCAGCAAGTATTTTCAAGTGGGGTCCAAATACTTTTGAAAATTTTTATCGAGGTCCAGAGAAAACAAACACATAAGTACTTATCACTTTTAAATTTTTATTTTCACATACACATAATTGCATTACAATAAAATAGAAAAGTATATGTAATATAAAATAGAAAAGGCAGGTAATCGTTGAAAAATTAATGCGAAAAATTACACTTGCGGTCTTGAGTCAGTTTTTTATAGTTTGGTTCACGTGGCGAACAGCTAATGCGAAGAGTGTCTTCAAGGTGGGCGTCCGTTAATCTCAAACAATATTTGTTCTTCAAAAAATTCATTTTGGAGAAAGTTGTTTTACATACATATGTGGAGCCGAACATAGTAGCCAGGTTAATCGCTAGTTTTCTGCAGGTTTCATACTTTTCTACACGTTTGCCCCAAAATTCTTCAGGGGATGCAGTTTTGTACATTTGCAAGGAAATATCTTCTTGCAAGTCAATTATCTCCATTTGAAGTAAAGGTTTTTCAAGACTGAACCACTTCGCAGCCACATCAGTCCATTCTGCAGCTGGAGCAACTTCATAAAGCAATTTAAAGGATTGAGACAACTTACCTATCTCTGCAAAGTCTTGGAATCTTGCTTCAAATTCTTTCCCAAGATGACATAAAACTTAGGAACACTGCAGTGTGTATTTCGAAATTCTTCTTTTTATATTCAAGAATTGTTGGAAAATGAATAAATTCTTGATTTGAAATATCTTTTTCAAAGATATCTAGCTTGCGACGAAAAGCAGACACACTTTGTATCAGATCACATATTAATTTCCCTTTTCCTTGTAACTCTGTGTTGAACGCCTTTAAATATTTCGGAACGTCTTTCAGGAAAGCCACAGCTAACATATTGCCCTCGTTTGATAGGAACTCCAAGTGCTCCTTGCCCTGTGTACCCAAGTTGACGAAGGGGGTCACTTGTTCTTTTATTTGCCAGATACGTTCAATAACTTGACCTTTACTTAGCCAACGAACATTGTTGTGTTGCAGTAAGTCAGAATACTCTGAATCACATTCATATAGAAACTCCTTGAATTGTCGGTGCTGAAGAGCAGAACGAGACCTCATAAAATTGATCAACTTGACCAAGTTGTCCATTACTTCTTTCAGAGTAGCACTAAGTTTTCCACAAAGGGCTGTCTGGTGAATTATGCATTGATAAGATAGTATCCCAGCATTTTTATCCCTGATTCTCTATACTAATCCTTTTTCTGTGTCCATCATCGCTGGGGCCCCGTCAGTTGAAAGGGACACCATTTTATCATAACTGATGTTTGATTTTGTCATGAAATCGTCAACAGTCTTGAATAAATCCTCTCTGCGAGTCTTGCCTTTACACTGCAATATTGCTAGCAATTCTTCCCTGAATACTTTATTCTCAATATCAAAAAATCTAACGAAAATAGATATTTGTTCATCATCAACAATGCCACACGATTCATCAAGTGCTATGGCGTAGCAAGACGCCTTCTGCAGAAGTTCAAGCAAACTTTTTTTGTTGTCAGGAGCCAAAATTTTGGTTCTTCTTGTATTGCTTCTTGTTGACAATGGAATACTTTGAATTGCGGCTAAAACTTCCTTCTTCTCTTCAAAAAGCGACATGGCCACTTCCAACATACATTCTTTTACTTTCTTTTACTATCTCAGAGTCTGAAAATGGCCTCTGGTGTTTATTAAGCGTCCAGCAGACACGCAACGCCGCTTCTGCTGATTTTTCTTACTCGCTCATACAGCGAACTAGTAAGACCGTGCCTTTTTTGTAAGAAGTGAGATATACCTGGAGTTTTTCTTGACGAGCTTTACTGCCAAGAGGAAAGTTTTTATGGAACTGCTGATGAGTTGTTTCGTAGTGTCACTTTAAATTGGCACTTTTAACAATAGCGACAGTTTTGTTGCATATGAGGCAAACTGGAACAGCTGTAGGCCTATCAGGCAGCTTAAAACAATATTGTTCTGTCCACTCAGCCAGAAACTTTTTATTTTCACTGTCAACTTTACGCTTTTTAGGATCCATATTGATTCACAAAACGTTATTTTAGCACACAAAAATAACAACAAGAAATTCACTCCCTCCGAGACGAATCCTCACGCATGCGCACCAACGCAGTCTGTCAGTTTACTCCTTCCCACCGCCTCGCCTGCGCTCCAACGCAGTATTTTGCGTTTCACATCATAGCAACTATGCATCACTATTATAAAATCAAATTAATCGTGCTATTACTTGTAAAATATAAGAAACATTAATAAGGCTTAAACGTATCTATTATATGTAAATATTAATAAATTACTTATTCAAATTGAAAATTTTTGGCGGTCCAGGCTTCGACCTTCCGCGGTCTGGATGTGGATCGCGGTCCACCTGTTGCTGACCGTTGCAATAGATGCATCTCTCTTTTTAACTACAGGTAGTTAGAATTTTATTTGCATTTTTCTTGTTACACTGTCATGTCATTTATTATAGGAGTTGTTTTAATTGTCTGCGGTTTTTTTTGTTGTGTATACAGTGCCCTATTTTAAGTATGATCCAAGCAAGTTTTACACTATTTTTTGTTATACACTTCATACACATCCAACTTCAGCTGCAGCACTAAATGAAATCATGTTGGTGGAGCTCAATTTCAGTTGTAGTTGCTAAACACACAGCATATGCACAGCAAAACTTCACAGATCTGACAACCTAATGATCTAAAATGCATCTACTCAAAAGTTTAAACGTAAGTAGTTTCATAAATGTTAAAGATAAACTTTTATGAAAAAGTTGCTTCATGATAATTTTCTCAGTGATATTCTCATATATCACAGAAGAAAGTTATCCTATAATTAGATATTAAAACACTTAATAATCAGGGAAAAAGGGACAGGAATATGTATCACTTATCTTTCAAAGAAAATGGAGTAAATAGTTAGCTCCTGGCCCTCAATGTTGTAGAGAACGGTTGGTATAGGAATCAGTAGCTCGTTGAATACCACATTAGGTGTTCGGTGTAAACGAAACAGTGCTTGGTGTCTCCTTGACAAATTCACAGGTCTTTGATACATAACCTCTTTTGACAGCATTAACTAACGATTATTGGAACAATATGAAAACTAATGAATAATACAGCTTTATCCGCAGAAGGTTGATAATACTCTTACGAAAAGGTGAACATTTTATACAAATATTATATATTGCTGAATGAAATTACAGTTTTACAATATCAAAGGAAATGAATTAACCAATTAGGCAATATAAAAGTGAAATACTCAGTGTTTCAAACTGGATAGTGATCAGTTGCTATAGTGATATGTTGAATATTAGCTTGATGTCACCGAGTTATTGTAACTACTATAATATCAAAAGTATTTTTGAAATTGAAACCAAAGAATTGTTTATCAAATTTTTATAACAATACTATATTTTTTAAGTTGATGTTTTAGTTTGTATCTTATTAGCACAGGAACCGATATAATAACTTTTAGATTTATCAGTAGGGATTGAAAATGAGTGGCTTTTTCATTCCCCCTCAACAAAAAGTTTGAATAAAACTGTTTATTCCAAGACTTGTTTGCCTTAGTGAAAATATTTAGTCGAAAACAGTTTCCTGTAATTATTGGAACTAGTCATCTTCTTCCACTGCTGACTAGGAATATTAACTTCCTTCAGTTTTGGTAATCTCTGCCCTTATTTTTATTAGGTAGCATATTTTCGTAACTTGAAATCTTGTGCGTTTTCGTTGTTCTGCGATACCTTTGCGCCACTTTGGTATTTTTTAAGACAATACAAAAATACCTGTAAATGGTGCAGTGCATGGAACGTAACCCTCCCTTTCCCCTTCCAAAGGGCGCAGTTTGGCAACAGTGGAAACTTGTAACAGGACAAGGCAGACCAAAAGGTCATTTCTGGGATTTGACCAGGAACAAATGCCAGCAGACACACGCTGATGAAGGGAAGGGGGTGGGTTGTTTTGAGAGGGTTGATTACGGCTGTGAGACTGTAGCGCTCTCCTGCGAATAGCAGCTGAACTATTTTGACTGCCTGCCGCATAGTTCTGTAAATGACCCACAGAGCTGTTAGTGTCCGAAATCCTCCAAGCAAATGACGGACGTATAAGCCTTATTAACCTTTTAGAATAATAATATATTTATTTTAATCAACATCTATGTTAGTATTATTATTTACATTTGGTATCAAATATGTTGTGTGAAATTGAATTAAAGCAATAGAATATTAATCGTGAAGTATATCATAATGAAGAATTTTTTGTTAATATATAATTATTACTTAACTTGAAAAACTTATTCATTTATATAAAAAAATCATTTATTTATTAAATGAAGATTGATTGGAGTGTTAGTGTTTTAATTAGTGAAGAAAAAACAAAACAAAATAACAGTGAACTTTTGCCAGATAATATTCACACAATTATTGTTGGTCCAAGCAATTGTGGAAAAACTAATTTGATGATTTATTTTGTCTTTAGTTCAGCAGTTAGCGGCAATCTCTAGGAACAATTTGCTTTTCTTCTTGTGAATGCAGTCAGCACTGCGTTCTTCACGCTATTGTCGCCGGTAGGGTCTTTGCCGTAGGTATAACGTGACACAGATGGTCTGTGACAATTGCTAAGAGATGCATTTGTACACTTGTATGTGCGAATGGAGCGTGACTGTAAGTTTTCTTTCTCACTCCTGTGTGTGCACACTGTCAACAGTAGGATGATGGGGGAAAATATTGAGAAAGCTTATAAATACGTAATTTTCCGTGATCTTGGCCCCTCTTTTTGTCTTCGTTCTTTCTGCTCTTATGCTTCTGCATGAGAAGATGACAGCCAGAGGACGAATTTATTCAAGGCAGATGGCAGGGAGATGTCTATTACCATGTAGATAACTAACTTTTACTTTCTCTATTATGTAGGTAGAGTTAATTGGTAGATGTTCTGGGGCCAGCAAGTACAACCAGTAGTTATAAATAGCATCCTTTACAAATGTTGTGTCCCCTACTTGTTCATGTACCACAACTAACTAAGTTCTGAATTTGGGATTTGTTAAATGGGAACAATATGCTAGTCTAAAAGAATCTCTCATTAAAGATTACACAATTTATGTTTAAAACTTTTTAGGTGCTGCGAGGCAGCTTGTCAATTAATTCTATTTTTAGTTTATTTTTGTTGAATCCTCGGTTGTGACTATCTTCCCTCTTTTGATAAACATGGCATGTCATTCACTATGTATACTGAGACTTTTCAGGATTGTGGACATGTTTGGTAGTTATTGTCACTATTCTTTGATGTGTATTAAATTGAGCCATGAACCAAACATTTAATGTTTTCTTTTACTTTTACTATATGAAACTTTAACGGTAGCTGTATGAAGAACTGTTGACATCCACAAACATTTAGTCCCTGCTCTATGCCCTCACAAGTAATATTACAAGACTACACAGGTGTACAGTTGTTACATGACTTTTAGTGGCCAGAATGAGTATGGTAAAGCACAAAGTAGGGAAGCCTTTAAAATGATAGAGCATAGTCTCACTTTTATCACCCGACGTCATTTATTTTTTGTGTTATAAACAAAAATTTTAGATTTCAACAATTAGCCTACAGCAGAAACTTGAAACAATAAATAACAGAAGATTTTGAATTAAACTTTTCTGTTGCCTACATTATACCATTTAATGCAAATATTAAAACCAAAATAAGCAACCTGGTTCTCCGTGGTGACACTTACCACCGCCACCCCATTTTTTTAGAAAAACCAGATGGCATATCCTAAAATGAACCACGAGAATAAGTGTAAACCAAGGTACTGTAGTCCCATTTTTTTAAGCTTTTGGAATGGAAAAGAATTAATTTTAAACAGTGCCACGGCTTTCAGCAGATTGCTATTCAAGTTCAGTGGGTATGAGGATGGTGCCAGGGAAATAGGAAAAATTAGCATTTGTAACTTTCAGTAGTTTTTTTTTTAACCCGACATTTTTAAACCTTTCGCAAAAGCATTTAATTTAAAACGGACTGGGAAGGTTGTAAGAGAGGGGACAATAGACACGATGTCATGCAGGTACTGCAGGACTCTACGAGTGATGACTACTCTGAGGGTGAGTGTGGGGCTGCCTTTTGTGTCAGTGTGCACAGTTGCAAATTTTCAAAATCCAGTGTCACTAGGTTGCACGCTGCTGTACAGTAATTAATTTCCCAACATACACTACTCCAGAATGTTGTACAATTATGCTACATTGACATGTGCTATGTTCACTGCATCTGACCAAATATTAGAAGCTGAAGTACATTTTCAGCAATCCAAACACATGTCAACGGTCTTTCTTGCTTTTTACATTCCGTGTCCGTGATGTTTGACTTTTCACCATCTCTAGGCAGCACACTGGCATGGCACGTAATGGTACAACACTGTAGACATGGCAGGCATAAAACACGCAGAGTTTCACAAACATTATGAAGGGGCCGGATATAATTTAATGCCAAACTTGTTAACTGAAGTTTACAAATCTTTGGAAGCCATTTTTGAAAAACAAAGAAAATGTAATCTTAGGTGTGATAGTTTTCGCCAACTTAGTGAGCAAATATTTTATCAAAGCGATGCATAATTGTATTGTGTGTCAAGCATTAGTGTCCAACCCCTTCTTCACCAACCTGTATATACTCTGTGAAAGTAAAGAGTATCTTATAGTTTTGTTTCTCCGAATTGCCTTAAATCCTTGAAGTTGTTTAAATCATTTCTGTGAGCATTTAAAGGGTCTGTATCCATTTCACCAAATAGGGTTGTGTTACCTTTCTTTTTTCTAAAATAGTCTGGATAGTTTACTTTTACAAAATATTAAAAAACTTGCAAATATCACATATTTTGCGAGAACAGAAAATGTGTGTACTATTGCACTGATTAGCAATTACATAAATCCCTCCGCTACATATAAACATAAAAACTGCTATGTGACTTCTAGGTTTTAACTGTTAAATACTGTGTTTACTATTTTTAGCTGGTCAAAGAATGCTGACATATTTTACAATTTAAGCCTATAGCCATATTTAGGTTAACTTTATGACATTTTAACAATTTCTGTTTGATGATAGTTCTAAGGTTATTATTTTACATATTGTTAACATATTTGTGTTGTTCGTGATATAGTACATTATACACGTTAATATTTTGCTGTGATTGCGTTTAACCCTGTTACAACTGTGGGGGAAAGAACTGTAGTATTTAACATCTTGTTATTGGTGTGTGTTGGGTTATTTTGTTAAAAGGATGGACTCAATTGGAATAAATACTAAAATGAAGAAGCAACCAGGCCAACGAAAAGACAGTAAACTCAGGCATGCAACTTGTGTTGCTTATTCTTGTATAGTTAGTTTTTACTAGGTTTATTTAATTATGTATTATAAATTTTCTGGCTGTGATTTAGTAATTTGTTGGGACTGTGCAAACATTCAGTTCACAGAAATTTAAGCACATTACACAATAATGTTTGAAACACCTAAAGTATAGTTACAAAGTTCAAATAATTAATTTAACCATAAAAATTGTTTGCGGTTAAAATGTATAAATATCACAAGTCCATTTCTCTCTCTCTCGCTATTATATATATATATATGTGACAAAAGTCATGGGATAGCAATATGCAAATATACAGATGGCAGTAGTATCGCGTACAAAATGCATAAATGGGCAGTGCATTGGTTGGGCTATCATTTGTAGTAAAGTGATTCAAGTGAAAAGGTTTCTGACGTGATTATGGCCGCACAACAGGAATTAACAGACTTTGAACGCGGAATGGTAGTTGGAGCTAGACGCATGGGACATTCCATTTTGGAAATGGTTAGGGAATTCAAAATTCAGAGATCCACAGTGTCAAGAGTGTGCCGAGAATACCTAATTTCAGGCATAACCTCCCACCATGGACAACGCAGTGGCAGACCGCCTGCACTTAATGACAGAGACCAATGACGTGTGTGCAGAATGGCCAGTGTTAACAGACAAGCAAAACTGCATGAAATAACCGCAGGAATTAATGTGGGACGTATGACGGACGTGTCCGTTAGGACAGTGCGGCGAACTTTGGCTATACTGGGCTATGCCAGCAGAAGACCGACTCGAGTGCCTTTACTAACAGCACGACATAGCCTGCAACGCCTCTCCTGGGCTCGTGACCATATCGGTTGGACCCTAGACGACTGTATAACAGTGGCTTGGTCAGATGAGTCCCAATTTCAGTTGGTAAGAGCTGATGTTAGGGTTCGAGTGTGGTGCAGACCCCATGAATCCATGGACCCAAGTTGTCAACAAGGAACTGCGCAAGCTGGTGGTGGCTCCATAATGGTGTGGGCTGTTTTTACATGGAATGGACTGGGTCCTCTGGTCCAACTGAACCGATCATTGACTGGAAAGGGTTATGTTCAGCTACTTGGAGACCATTTGCAGCCATTCATGGACTTCATGTACCCAAACAACGATGGACTTTTTATGGATGACAATGCGCTATGTCACCGGGCCACAACTGTTTGCAATTGGTGTGAAGAACATTCTGGACAATTCCAGCGAATGATTTGGCCACCAAGATTGCCTGGCATGAATCCCATCAAACATTTATGGGACATAATCGAGAAGTCAGTTTGTGCACAATCTCCTGCATCGGCAACACTTTCGCAATTATGGACGTTTATAGAGGCAGCATGGCTAAATATTTATGCCGGGGACTTCCAACGACTTGTTGAGTCCATGCCACGTCGAGTTGCTGCACTTTGCCGGGCAAAAGGAGGTCCGACACAATATTAGGAGGTATCCCATGACTTTTGTCGCCTCAGTGTATGTATGTATGTGTGTTTGTATATATATGTGTGTGTATTAGAGAGACACCCCCCNTCCTCTCCCGCACACACACTGGCGCAATGGCCACGACGAAAATGGAACAGTGGCTATTTCACTCACAAACATCATAGTATTTTTATTCCTGTTATGAAAACACACATTCATAACCGCCTCGTAACTTGCCTAGGTAGTTTAAAAAAACACAACATGTACAAAATTGATGTTAATTAAAAATATTTTTTGCAGAAAGAAAAATGAACACTTTGGTTAGCAAAAAGCAATACACCATCGTCGCCACTCCTGCCAATTTTTAACCATTCCGCCATCACATCTCAATATTATAAGTATTCAAACATTTAAATCTCATTTCGGTTTTAAATCACAAATTCAAGCATATTTTTTTTTGCTGTAATAAGTATGAAATATGCTAAAATTGAAAATATGTGTAATTTTTTTGCTACTTCTAGCGCTGTAAAACTTTAAGAGAGGGGGGAGAGAGCGATAAGCTCCACTATGCCTATTCAAGTTTCCTCCAGCTGAAAAATAAAACACCAGGTCACTAGGGCCTATGCACCGTAGTTTGCGCTGATAGTTTTAACAGTAATATTGAAATATGTTTCTATCAGTGCTACCTAAAAATGTAAATATTTCAAAAGGAAATGTTTAATTTACAAATAGTGTTACAAAAATTTAGGTTAAAACAATATTTTAACTGTGAACTATTTCTTACTAGCCGTTGCCAACATATTGTTGCTCTCACCGTTTTCAGTTCATATTGAATTCTAAATAAATATTGCAAGTTATAGAAGATACTAAGTGAAAGTTTCATGTAATCAAATAATCAAAAATATAATACTTTAAAGTTAATCACAGTGTTAAATATTTGTGGTATAAAAGTTATTTTTAAAAAAAACCAGATGAACAAGTTACTACTAGGGTGATGTTTCAAAGGTTTGTTTCAAAACATCCAAAGAAAAAGGGAATGGAATATAATTAAGGATATTTTCTAGATAGCTCCTACTTTATTTTTGGCACAAAAATGTTGCTGCTGTCATATAGTTGTAGAATGTTTAATTTTACATGTAGAACTAAGTTAGTTTGTGAAATTTTGTAAGTTTCTTTATTGTTTGTAGTTTCTTGTAATATTTATTATTGGTTGTATGTTATTTGGCATCTTGATTCTAAATCACAGTGATATACATTGAATAATAAGTGTTTTCTAAGGTAACATTTATTTAATTATTCATTACGTCCATGATGTAACGTGCACAGTGGTTATTTCTTTTTAGTGTTGAATGTTTTATTTTAAACCTATTTTAAAATATGTAATTTTATTTGTTTCATATTATACCTGTGTAAAATTTATTTGTAAATATGTTTAAAATTTGTTATAAAATAATTTTTATTATGGTATTGAAGTTGTAACTTTCAAAGTCTTTCCCAATTATGCCCAGTTCATCTAGATATTATTGTAATTTTGTTTAGTTAGGCAGTTTGTATTGAACAGTCATGTAAGCAAACAAAACTTACTGATTGCCATTAATTTAAAGTGAATAGTTTATTAGTTTCATCTTGTCAGTATTAAAGGAGTAACACAATTTTTTTTTTCCAAATTTATTTTGGTTAGGGAAAACCTTAACTTCAGGTGGGAAAAGTTAAAGAATTTTATTTCCAGCAATTTGTAGCCACCCTGATAAAAAATACTGATTGTTTTTATTTAACTTAAAACTAAATTCAAAAGTTCCAAAACCATTAGTAAGAGATAATACTAAATTTTTATGTATATTTAGACAAGATGATACCAACTTAAAACACATTTATAGTAATTTTGTTGGCGGTGAAGTTATGATAAATTTAAAGAAATTTGTGCTGAATGTTGGAACGAAGATTTTTCATTTATTACTATTTATATAAATCTGAAAAAATAATTAAGGCAAATACAGAAATCAGATTAAGGATTTTATAAATATTAACTTTTTTCTATGATTTATTTATTTTGAGATGTCAGGGTTGCTAATCAACACCTCTGAAAACATCAAAAAAGGAAAATTTGAAAATTGGATTTTTTAATCTATTTGTTTGAAGCCAATATCATCTTCTTATAAAAATTTATATTTTTTCCATGAAAATGATATTTTATCATCATACATTCAAACTATGTTTTTTTTTATAGAATTCCAGGGTTCTTGAAGCAGAATCCTGAAAGTATTAAAAACGTTCACTGATGGATACTCATCTGCCACTACATTTTTATACTATAAAAACAATATTTTGATTACTTTTGAGATGTTGTGTTTAATTGTGGAAAAGTTTTACAACATAAAATCACTTTATTCATGCTTTCTAAAGATTTTCAGCAGATCCAATTGTATCCACCAATTCTTTTGTAATAGCTCATAAAAACTTGAAAAATATAACAAGTTGAATTTAAAAAAAAATTCTTTAACTACCCACTTAATATTTAAATTTGTAATAAAATAAAGCATATAATAAACAATTTAATAAATTTGTAATAAATTGTTAAGTATTTTTAATTTATTATTAATTAAAACTGAACGATGCTGAAGGATCCTATTTCCGGGACTCATTGAATTTCATTAAATTTTATTTTATCGAAATACAGATTATTTGATCACAATACATGTTGATAATGATACGTTAAAATTCGAAGAAAATTTTGGACCAGGTGAAATGCCTGGTCTGACTTCTATTATACCTGCCTCCAGAAAGAAATATTTTTATTTTTGTTTATAAAATTTATTTGTAGTATATAATTAATGTAGTATGGACCACTTTTCATATCATTAAAACATTAATCTATATAAATAAAATCTAAAATATCTATAACAAATTTAAAAATTTAATCTAACAATTTAAATTAGAAAAACCTTTCAAATATGCCATTCAACATTGCTAAATTTTAAAAACATAAAATTTTTTTCTCATAAATTTAATTTGTAACTTTATTTTGCATGCGGTACTTTGTGACTTTTAAGTTTTTTGGATTTTACTTTTAAATTTATGGTGTAAATATATATTTTTTAATTCACAAGTTAAATCTAATTTTTAAATTACGTTGTAACTTGTTATGTACATTTCTAAGAACTTTTTATTTAATTTTGACATTTGCACGTTTCCACTCTCTATATTATTTTATGAATATCTGTGTCATGTCAGTCAGTGGCTTCGACTATTTACTACAATTTATTATTTTCCATTGGTTGGATGGCAGTTTTGAATTAATTCAATAATTTGCTTCTATTGTATAAAAGCATAAATTTAGTACAAAATTTAAGTTACTAAATTGGTTGTACTGCTGCAAGTGTAGTACGAAATTCTAAAACAAGTCCTGCAGGTTGATTATGGATCTTTCTGCAGAAAACGTCTTGCTTAAGATGTGTTGTTCGTGCGACGGCCTCATTATGACTTCATGCTGAAAAATTTATTAAGTTTCTGAGTGACTCAACTGCCTTATCTTGCCTAAGCCATTGTAATTATGACTTTTGTTCCTACATAAAATTATAGTAAGTTGGTGCTACTGATGCTTTGGATCTTTGCTTATTGGCCAGTAAATGAGAAAAAGGTATTTTTATAACTTTAAAAATATTGCAATCTTTCACTGCAAAATGTAGTGTAACTACTTTATTAATTCTGAATGTTATAAATTTTGACTTCAATGCACTATCAACATATTCTATGTAATGCACATTAAATATTGTGGTATCAAAATGTAAAATTTACGCAGTATTAATAAGCATTACATGTTTTATTGTAATTACCCCCATTGACTTTGCAATTTATTATGGCTCAAAACTTGAAGTTTTGGCGCACCGGTAAAAACTTAAGATGATAATTTTTTATGAGTTAAATTTATTTTCCATATACGATGTTAACTTTACCGCTATCTATTTGGAAATTTTTTAATTGAGTATGCGGTCTTCCTGTTATCTATCTAATAATTTTTAAACTGAGCGCGTAGATTGCCGCTGGCGCCGTTTCACATTATACTCGTGCTGTGAACTATTTTTATAAACTGCAGTGCACACACATCTTGCATAAAAAGCTTTCATATCTAACACATTTTAATTTTTTAACTGTTTAAAGAATTTGCTGGTTTTTATAAATGGACACGCTTAGTTTGCCTAGGGTAATATAAACTTACAATGATGCAGCATGAAGTAATTAGCATACATATATGAAGAAATTGTTACCTATTAATTCATAGAAGGAAGTATTAAGGTGTTTGCAGTGTTGCTAATTACATAGAAAGCTCTCCCAGTATAAACCTCAATTTATATCTTGTATGTGCCTTATGATGCGACGACATACTGAAGGCTGCCACAATTGGGCGCCATAAATGAGACGTAGCCATCATACTTGTATTGCGTCATAAATGGATTGGTGGTCACATTTTGTCATCAACGTCTTCTCTGTGTCACATCTTTATTACGACAGGTTGAAAACAGATTCATAATCGACCCACTGGTGTCCTAAATATGCAATGTCTTTTAGTGTGCAAAATGATGCTGATATTTAATAGCCAATAATGAATTATTTGAACAAAGTTTTTAAAGTGTTATAGCAACACATTTTCCAGGTTTCCATTTAGTCAAAAGTTTAATAAAAAATATTCATATTAGAACTTTTTTTTTCTTACATAAAATGCTTCACCTGTGAAGAAAATACAAAAATTTGTAGATACTAGGGCACAAAAACTCTCCAGTTATCAGTGTTCAACACGCCATTGGACCCTCACCCCTCTGCTCACTTTCATTTCATGCATTTCTGCAGTATAACTGAGACCATTTTGTTCTGTCCACTTCACATATCACTTGGCGAGATCAATATACAAGGGATGGACAAAATAATATGAACACCTGACATATACACAATATTTATTTATTAATAAGGTGTTGAGCCATTTTCTTTTAAAACAGCTGCAATTCTTCGCGGAATAGATTCGTAGAGTGTCCGAGTAGTTTCCAATGGAATGTTGTCCCATTCTTGTACCAAAACATCCGCCAATTGCTTCAGTGATGTTGGAGATGGAAATCTGCTCCTCACTCTCTGCTCTAAAACTCCCCCCCATAACGGTTCAATTATGTTGAGGTCTGGCTACTCAAACCAAGACTGAACCTTTTTGGCTGTGTGTATGGGCGCATTATCATCTTGGAATATGGCAGTGTTTGGCAGCAATATGCTAATTACAGTAAGAACTTCATCATTGAGGATGTTGAGATATTCATTCACAGTAATCCGGCCAGTGATGTGAAAGAGGACCAGCTGAATACCCCGATATAGCTGCCCAAATCATAACGGAACCTCCCCATGCTTGACTGTAGGAAGCAAGCAGTCCGGATGGTAGGCTTCTTTTGGGGTTCTCCATACATAAACTCAGCCATTTGTAGGCAACAATGTAAACGATGATTCATCAGACTATACCACATTCTTCCAATCAAGTGTCCAGGTTTTATGATCATGGCACCACTTCTTTCGCAGCTTAGCGTTTGCTTCCGTTATAAAGGGTTTCGCAATTGCAGCCCTTCCATGAATGTTAGCTTTGTGGAGCTCCCGCTGTACTGTTTTTGTCGAAACAGTATTACTCAAGTGAGTGTTGAGTTCTGCTGTCACTTTTGCCGTGGTAGTTTTATGTTGTCTGGCCACAATTCTTTTTAATGTTTGTCAGTCTCTGTCAGTTAACTTTGGGTTTCGCCCACTATTCCTCTTCGCTGATGATGTTTTACCATGTTTTGTGTATGCTGTCATTACCATGGATACTATCGCTCGTGAAACTTTAAACAATTCAGCTGTTTTCATCACAGACGCTCCCGCTAACCGAGCACCAACGATTTGCCCTCTTTCAACGTCTGCGAGATCACACATTTCACCAATCGCATGTTTTAACCGCCGCAGAACAAAGCGTATAATACACTGAAATATAACCTACAAGACTTAGCACGTAAACTGTGCAATACATACGCGTCACATTATTTACATGGGAGCAGAGTTGCCAACATGCAACAAAATGTACTATATTGGTGTTCATATTATTTTGTCCATCCCCTGTAACTCTCTCTTTCTCAGAATACTTTAAAATCTGAAAATGCCTTTCATGCTCTTATCCTTTATGCAGTATTACCTTCTTTGTTCTCCACGCCCTACATATGCTTTGCAGAAAATACATCACTGATGCTTGTAATTTGTTTGTATTCATGGTAAGCTCTTCTTTACTTTTAAAGTGCAATCTGTTTCCAGTGCTGCCTATTTTAAACTACCAAGCATTTAAACCCAGCAGTGCTCACATCCTAAAAGTGGCATCACACTTTATTTTACAGTTATTGTTAGCTATTTCAGTTGTGATTATTTAATATTAATGTTTCATTACATGTGACACAAGCATTTAGTATGTAACAAAGAGTTCGAGAATTTGTAATTCCTCTGCAAAACAAATTTAAAATGCAGAAATAGTATGCAAGGGGTTAGCCCAAGTTCCTAATTTTCCTCTAACAGTGAGTACATTACTTGTAATTTATGAATGTAAAGCATTTCCTTTCCAACCTGTGTTTACCCCTCTCCACATGGAATGGCTCTTCATATACAGTTTGACTGTAATTCACTGTGTTATTCAGGTCAACAATAACAACAGCAATAAGAAATCTCGTGCTCGGCCACAAGTACAACCAGAACTGGATGTTGAGGTGCTAGCTCGAGCCAACGACCTTGGCCGAGCAAATACAGCAACATTAGTGAAGTGGCTGAGAGAACAGAACATTTCCTGCAAAGTGAAGGACAAGAAGTCTGATCTTGTTACTAAAGTTAGAGCCCACTTGAATTTGCCACTACCTTCATCAGCATAGTATAGTGTGTGAATTTGATACAGAGTTGCAATGTTAACTTTATTTATATCTGAATATCTGCATAGGACCTGAGAGTTATTGAGTAGTTTCCCCAACATTACAATTTGTAGATGATGATTGATGTCTGTACCAAATGATGTATGGAATAAAACCATGTAAACAAAAAGTTGTACATGCACACACAAAATGTATTATTAATAAGTTTTTGAATGTCAAAATAGAATAGGGTTCCAACTTTGTAGCATGTGAATAAAGAGCACGAAGTCAAACAGTGATGTAGTGTTATAAAGACAACTAGACAGGCAATGTTCCCTTGAAACTTAATTAATAATTACATTATGAATTTTTTTTTTTTTTGTAGTGTTAAGCTGTATGTAAACTTTCTGCAATACGTTTAACATTAGCCACTGAATGTCACAGCTTTTCTTAAATCTGAGTGATGAGCCTGATGCTGGCCCAACCTGGCATTATATTTGGGTACATTTGTCGGAGAGGAGTAGGGGACAACCAGCCTGAATTGCTAGCTTTCTTCACGACACACTACTATGCTAGATAAATTGTGAAGAAGACATCTCTCATACTCTCTCACTGTGAACTATTTCTTACTAGCTGTTGCCAACACATCGCTGCTCTCACTGTTTTTAATTTGTATTTAATACGAAATAAATATTACAAGTTATAGAAGATACTAAGTTCAAGTTTCATTTATTCAAGAATATAGTACTTTTAAGTTAATTACAGTGTTATATATTTGTGGTATACAAGTTATTGAAAAAACAGGTTCACATGTTACCACCCAGGGTGGTTTTTCAAATGTTAGTTTCAAAATATCTGAAGAAACAGTGAATGGAATATACCTTCTTTGTTTAGTAGCAAGTGCAAGTTGGGTGTTACATGTACTTGAAGACATATGCTGTTTCTGAGACTGAGTGCTGATGTTTGTGTATGGTGTAAAGAAAGCATACAATGGTAAGCTAAAACAAGTTGTTTATTTTATTTATGACTTTACGTCTCATAGAGACAAAGACCATTAGAGATGGAGACATAAAACAATCCCACTATTAAAGGGAATTTGGAAAGTACTCGGCCATGGGCAATGAAGTTATTACACACGAACATGGAAAATATTAAAAACTAGCTGGAAGTTGGGCAAGCTGACATTCAGACCTCAGGTCCTCCCGAATACAAGTCCAATATTTGACCACTGCCACATTGATATGTGCTAAAACAAGTTGTTTGGTAATTGTTGTATATCACTTATCTATATGTATATGCAACAATATGTTGAGAGCTAAATATTTTAGAGAATACTTCTAATGTTAATACAATTTTTTCTGGTCAGAAAAATTGCAGGTATTGCAAGCAGCAGTCTAAAAATAAATACCATCCCCTTATGCTACCAGTGCTAGCTAATAACCATTGACACTGCCCATTCCCTCCCCCTCAGCTATCAGAGCTTTTCCATGCATGATGCACCAATTATATGTCACGTGCTTGTTGACAAGCTACCTTCCCGGTTAGCAGAGAATGGCTGGGAAGGGGGAGAGAAGGCTGAGTTGGGAATGATTAATTTACTGACTGTCTGGAAGACAGCCTGCGGTAGGAATTTACTAAAGTCTTACCATATATTTGATACCACAAAATACATGTCTATCAACTTATTGTTTTTGTTCAGACTCGTACATACTTTTTATCAACATTGTATTGTTTACCAGTAGCATCGCCACTGTGATCCACTATTAAATTTAATTAAATGGTGTGCTGAGTTTAACTGATATTAGTTTTACTTTAAAAACTGCTCCATATATTTTTGTAGTACCTGATTATGAATGGCATTTATAAAAATTTGCATGTCCAGGGACTAATTTGTGTAACAAAAATTTTAAACTGAAAATGGTGAAAACAACTATTTTCAAAGTACAGGATCAGTATAAAAGAATACCCCAACCTTGAAGGTCTATAATATCAAAACAAACAACCAACAACCTTGATTAACCAATCAAATGAACCGTAGAACTGTGAACTTTGTTTACCATACATTCATAAATGTTCAGTGTGACCACCACGAGCGGCCCGAACAACATCTACGTGATAATCAAACTCGTTCCACACTCTTGTCAGCATGTCCAGAGTTGTTATTTCTCCTCCCTGTTCTTTAGTCTCCACACCCTTATTCTCCTCTCTTGCAATATTACTTGCTTTTTGCAGACCCACCTCTTTATCTCTGCTACCAGCAGTCTGTTATACCCACCCAGGGCCACACTCGGCATCACTTTAACATCAGCTCTCCTCTTCTTGCCTTGATCAACAGGAAATAGTGAATGATAGATCGGTATTTCCAGTCCTGGCTAGTTGTTGTAATTTTGTGCAAATCCCTTGTCTTCCTATACCAATTGTTTCCCACCATCATTCTATTCCATGCACATAGTTCCAACAATCTCCTACTTTAATTATTCCTTTTCTCAGAAACTCCTCCGAACCTTTGCTATGTTTGTCAACCTATGCATTCGGATCTCCATTCACTGTAAGTTCATACTTATCTGAAGCCTACATTTCAACTGTCAAATGTTTTGTTTACATTTTTCAGGCTAGCATATTTCAAAAAGTATAACGTATAAATGTTCAGCATTTAGGCCTGTAACCATTTTTAGGTCACTTTTATAATTTTTTGTTAACAATTTCTGTATTGATAATAGTTCTTATGGTGATTATTTTACATATTATTAAGATATTTGTATTATTTACAATACAGCGCAATACATTGCTGTGACTGTGTTAAACCCTGTTAAAACTGAATGGAAAATAACTATAGTATTTAACCACTTGCTATTTGTGTGTTAGGTTATTTCGTTAAAATGACAGCCTCAGTCGGAATAAATACTAAAACAAACCGCATCCAGCACGCACCTCATGTTTGTTTATTTTATTGGTAATTTTATATAGCTGCGACAAACTTGAAGATAGTGGCGAGCATGCACACCTATAGGCCTACTGTAACTTTTATTACACTCGTATTTCTTTGCAAACACAATTTTTACTAGGTTTATTTATTTATTACTTTCTATCAGGACTTTGGACATTTAAACTATTTGTTGGAGTTGTGGCACTCAATTCACAGAAGCGTAAGCATGTTAGATAATTGTTTTTCAAATACCTGGAGAAAAGTTATAAAGTTGTGATAAATAGACATAACTTTCAGCAATTAATTTAATCATAAAATTTTTTTCAAGTTAAAACATATAAATCTTGCACATCCAATACTTCCTATCACCTTGCTACCACACACTGGGTCACTGTAATGGCTATTAAATTTGGCAGACATGATATGTTGAAGTATGCGTACTTACTCCTGCTGTGGAAAAACAGATTTATCACAAACTCATAACTTGCCTAGGTTAAAAAAAGACACATACAAACTTAATTTGGTAATTTAAAGTATTTTTCACAGGAAGAAAAAATAAACACTTCATTTAGCAATTAGCTATGTTGCCAATTTGCCAACTACAGTTTGTTAACTTATACCATCACATCTAAATAAAGAGTTTAATAAATCATTAAACTTTAAAATAACTCAAACATTATTATTTATGCTGTAATAAGTATAAAATATGCTCAAACTGAAAACTAGACTGTAAAAAAAAAAAGAAGAATAAGAAAAGCGCTCTTTATTCAAGTTTCTT
>NQII01001688.1:305798-401795 GCA_002778355.1 Clitarchus hookeri
GGGGAGGGTTTACTTTGGCCTATATGCTGTATTTTGTGCTGATATTGTTATTAGTAATAATAAAATATATTTCCACCAGTACTACCTGAAAATGTACGTATGTATTTTCAATATGTAAAATTCAGCTGCTGCTGCTGACACAATGCACCTTACTTGAGCAGTCATGACACAAAGTGTTGTACACTATAAACAAAAATGTGACCAACCTGGTTACAATACACTTAAAAACACCACAAACACTTACTACAAATTATGTATCTTCAAACAATGGGTACATTATTTTTCAGGTTTTATTAGGTTATAAGGAACTCATCACATAACACTATAATGAAAAACCTTGAGTGGTTGACAGAGTTCTTAAGTTAATCTCAACTTTACGAAGTATCTCTATCATGTATATTTTTTTCCAAAGAGCAAATTGAGATTACAAGGTGTGATAATTACCTTCTGGACTGTTCTGAAACAACCAAAAATATATTTATTTTGTATTAATGAATAAAGTTTCTTGTGGATTTTGCACTAGCTACCGCAAATCTGTGTGCATTCAGAAATAGCACGATACAAGCATACAGGTACATCTGTAACATTACACAATGCCATACATTTAGCGGACATTGGTAAAGACAAACCAAAAACAGTAAATTGCTAAGTGCATATTTAGATAATGAAACAGTTCATGATGATAAAAATATTTTTACTTTATGTTATGACACTTTCCTTAATAATACACCAACAAACACAGCTTCTTAATCTATTATAATATGTAAAATTTGTTAAAATCTAAAAATGCACACAAAATATTTATTAAAATTAAATAATTTTGTTATAATAAACTATTTTTTTTTAATTATTTACAAAGTATGTACAAAAATTTTAATGTGTGTAAAGAAAACAATTTTATTGTCTCGAGCACAACTTTCAGGTGATAAAAATGTCTCATGTATTCTGAACACATTTGCAGTATTTACAAAATGTTTATACATGAATTTTCATTTGCATGTTTTAGACAATTTCTTTTTCTGCACTTGTACTGCAACATCCAATGTGCTTTATCTGTAACATAATTTCTCCACAACCTGCTTTTATTGACTTACAAAAATGAATGCTTAGTATAAACAGCAAAACTTCATCACTCATAGCTTATCACCAAGAAGTCAGTTTAACTAAAAATCATACGTCGCAGTTAATGCTAACATGTTAAACACAAGGCATATTACTGCTTCCTCTTTGTAAATGCAATTGATTTTAATATTTTTATTTGTTCTCTTGGATTAACAATGCCCATCTCTTCAAGATCTTCAACAGTCAAAGAATAAACTGTGTGTATATCAACCTGAAACCAGAATACCAGAGCAAGAAGCATGACTTCAGTCTGCAGACTACTAGTGAATAGGGCTGCTATGATACGCCAGTTCACCACTACAGACAGGTGAAGTGTGAGCATGGTTATATAACTGTTCACAGTAAAGTGAACACTTTTTGAAGCAGTCTCATCAGACAATAACCAATAAATATATTCCATTGTGGCCTCGAACTTTTCGTTTTGATTATAATGAAATGCATACACTGTGTTTATTACTCAAATGGCAGTGTTTACATAAACAGGTGGTGGTAGGATATAAATTGGCTAAAAGAAAAAAGTAACCAGGGTTTCAAAAGGGCTCACTTTACCGTGGACAGCCAATATCTTACCATTCAGTGTAGCTACCAAACCCAACTTATTGTAAAACTAAATAATAATTATTATTGTGCGATTGGCACTTGAAGGAGAACGTTGTGATTAACAACTGCTCCTGCTTGCCTCTCATTTTTCAGGGGGTTTTAACATGTCGGTTGGTGAATATTAGGGGTAATTTTATGCCTCCTCGTTCAGACATTTGCTCAATATTCAGTAAGCCATTTTACAGAAAGCAGAAGTTTGTTAAATGCTCAGAAAGTTGGGGAACACGTTTACATGTTCAGTGCACATCACTGAATAGGTTAAGCAAGAGTGAAAATTACAAGTGTTAAAAGTGTACTGATGAATCAGGTATGTTTAGTTTTACGTTGCCGAAACGTGGAAATAAGGTGAACAATTCTACAGCATTATCTGAAAAAACTAAACAAAACACAGAGCAAGTGAATTATGTGCTCAAAGTGACATTCATTGACAGTGAAGTAGAAGGGTAAGCAGACATTTCTAGCAAGCCAACCGAAAAGTTAAACAGTGTTAAATTAATGTTAAAGGTTCTATGTAAAAAAATTTACGATTTATCTAACCAGGTAAGAGAACTGAAAGAAGACAATGCATTACTTTGGACCATGTTCGTGAGTGTGCAAGCAAATAAAGATAAGCAATTGTGTGCATCTTGTTCATACGCTCGGGTTATATACCCTCAGTCCAAAAAAATCCTACAGTGACGTAACAATAAACGGTCAGGCATCCGCTTCCAACACAAACCTTTCTTCATATAGTACTCATAATACTCCGTTAATTGGGAATAATGTACCAAATGTTAACACCACATGGCAGTCTCGCACGGCAAACAAAGCAACAGACCAGCAATAAATTTCAACACAGCTGGCAGCTGACGCGGATTGGATTTATTGAGGTCCACAGATGTGGAACAAAGCCTGCCGCCGTAAGTGGGTCACCTACTCCCAAACCAGCTGCAGCACATAAGCAAAGTTCAACTTGGTGTGAGAAATAATGTAAACATTAAAATAGTTCCTAAGCCTGTGAAACCTCGTACGAAATTAATTTTTGTATTCCGTTTTGCTCCTGATGTACAGGAGAATGACATTGTGTCATACATTAATCAAGAACTTAAAGTCTTTAATGTTGTAAAATTGAATAAAATTGAAAACTCAGTATGATCAATGTTCCTTTTTTGTGTGTCGTAGCGGAGGCTGATAATGATTGTATTTCCAAGACTGTGTTTTGGTCGGCTTGCTGTCTGATTAGCCCTTTCTATGGTAGGTTTCAGAATGATCAACTGTTTGACTCAACATGTGCATCAAAGTCTCCAAACAAAGCGACACAAAGTGAGAATCAGCCAATTGTCATAAGTAATACATCACAAGATGTAGTGCAGAATAGTGAGATGGCTGGAGGAGTCGTTAATGATTCTACTTAGATAGTTTTGGACAAATGTAGTATCTGGCCTGTCTGTCTGTTGAGGCGACCGGAGGTGCCGTTGCTTAACATGTATGTATCTTGGAAAGGATGATTTTGATCTTTATTATCAAAATGTAAGGGGACTTCAAACCAAATCTGTCTTGTTTTCTGACATTAACTGTGTAGATTATTCAGCCATTTGTTTAACTCAAACCTGGTTTAATAGTAATTGTGTTGAATCTCACAATCTCCTGGGAAATTATTATGTATTTTGTAAAGATTGTGATCCTACTATTACTATCCTCTCTGGAGGAGGCAGTGTTCTTATAGCAATTAATTAATTCATTTTTTTGAAAGGTAATAGTTTGGGTTAAAATTACTAGTAATAATGCAAAATATCTTCCATCTCAATTATCTGTCATTGATTTTAATTTCTTAGATTCTAAATTGCCTAATTGTACTCGGCAAATAATTGAAGTTGGTGATTATAATGTTCCTGGTATTGATTGTAGTAATTTTCACACAAAATTTTGTTCATTATTATATTAAACAACAAAAAGTTACCGATAACTAATAAGCCTACTTTCCTCTACATGGGTGCAAATAAATTTTAGTGAAGTTCTTAAAAGCTTAGATGGCAGGTAGGTGTCGACGTCTCATTGACAGCAATATCATTAGAGATGAAACCAAAAACATGTGAAACAGTACCAAGAAAATTAAAATGCACGAGTGAATTACCAGAGATTCAAATACAGAAAAACTTGTAAAATTAAGCTGCAACAACTGCATCACGGAGGTAGGATTTGGAGCATCAACTTCGGATGTAATCAGTCTAATGTTTTGAATGATAGGGTTCACTAACCTGAAATATTTTCATGGCCATCATTTTCAAAATAACTGTCAGCCACTAGAAAAATATAAGCTTACACGGTCTACCATAACACTACTTGTATGAAAAATTTGGCGGAAATCAGTTGATTGGTTTCCAAGATACGACATAAAAATTTCAGTTTTTTTAAACAAGGCCATCTCATAAAAACTACCTAAAAAAGAGTTTCTATATACAATGTTTCTAATATATCAGCATAAAGGTTTTAGTGAATTTGGTTAAATTGTTAAATAGATATGCCAAAACATTTATAAATATTTATATTGCCACCAATTAGAAAATCGATGTCTGGCCCTATTTAAATTTGATGTAAATTACTTGAATTGTCCCATAAATATGACAAAATGTACAATGTACTCACCTGACACTATTTTGCAAAAAATCCAGCAAAAGAGGATCTCTGTATGCATAAATTATACTTTTAATTAAGATGGTTTGCCTATAAAATTTGGTTGAATTTTGGTGAAATTTTTATAGATATAACAAATTAATCTAAATTATTTATATAAACACTAATAAAACATGTCTGCTGCACATAACACATGTTAATTTGCATACCCTACTGTAGCAATAATTCCTGAAACTTTTGTATGAATCAGTTGATTGGTCCTTGAGATATAGCATAAAATTTGCATTGTTCATATGATAATCTTCATAAATGGAGGACAAAAAGGTTATGTATTAACACATTTGATGATTGTCAGAGACTCAAAATACAAAGTTAAATATAAATCTGTTACGCAGGTTTGTAGATATAGCACACAAAGCTAAAATGTTTGTGTAGGCGCCATTCGGAAAGTAGGACACTAAAAACACTTTAAACATGCAAATTTATGTGGCCTACCACAGTACATCTTCACCGAATTTGAAAGAAATTGGTTGATGGTTTTGCAAGATACTGCATAAAAACTTCATTATTTCATGTGGGGCTATCTCACAAAATGGCAGAGAAATGAAGCTTTGAATACACAATTTTGATGGATATGACTGATATTATCAGCATACAAAGTTAAGTTGAAATTTGTTTTACAGTTTCGAACATAAATAATTCTGAGCTCAAATGTTTATATGACCATTTTGAAAATAATTGTATCCGACCCTCTGAAAGTTTATCAGTTTACATGGCCTGCCATAGACCACTTATTTGCCAAATTTAGTTGCAATTGATTGTTTTTTCAAAGATATCATGTAGTTATAATTTGTAATGTGATACTATTTTACAAAATGGCAGATGAGAGATTTTGCATGGAAACATTTTATGGTTGCAATATACACAGCCAGCATACAAAGTTTATTGGGATTAATTACATGGTTCTGACGATATAACATACCTAAAACATGTCAGTTAACATTACCTATCGCAGTACTACTTGATTGCCATATTTGGTAGGAATCGGTCAATTGTTTCCAAAGATATCACATAACAATTTTGTTTATTTATGTGGAACTATCTTACAAAATTGAGGGCAAAAGAGGCTATACATAAACACATTTTATGTTTGTTATATATATACCCAGCATACAAAGCTAAGGGGGTGGTTCACACCATAAAAATTGTCACTGTTACAAATTGTTACTCTGCTGATATAAAATGGTAGAGGGTCTCAAAATTGTGTCCCCCACCACTCCGCAGGCCTGTATATAAACCGGACGACTTCCAGGAAGCTTTCATTCATGAGAGCTGTGAGATGAGGAGGGTGCGTAACCTGCTCCCACGCGAGTGTGACAGCCTCCCTCACCCAGGCAGGCAAGCTTCCTGTAGCTATGTTGCCAGACTTCCCTGTCCTTGACTGTCGCCCTCTGCCACCCGCTCAGGTAGGCTGGCCTCGTGCGTCCAATCAGCTGTGACACTCACCGGCACGCATGCCGCAACAACTCTCACTCATAGTCAAACTGCCTTATTATTGTACACAGTTCTACTTTCAGGTGCAGATATCTTATCGTTCTACTACACGTAAACAAAAGCATCGCCGCGTGGCTTCTCTGTTTAAACTGTTGAATGCTTTGCTTAGACTACACTTTTGCAACTTCCTATTGTTGTATCTAAAAAAGGCCTAATTTTACAATTTCGGACCATATTTAGGTCTGTTTTATAACTTAAATACGTATTGATAATGGCGCAATTAGTAATTATTAAACAGCTTATTGAAATAAATGTTTTACGATATAGCACATTATGCCACATTACGAGTTAAGATTTTGTCTTATAGGCTATTCACGATAAAGTGAGCGCTTTTTAAGGCTCTCCCAACAGGCATTAACCACTAATAAATATATTTTATTGCAGCCCCAGACATTAACTTTTGAAAGTGCTGAATTGTACACACTGTGTTTACTGGTCACATAGTAATGTTTACATTAAAAAGTGGTGGAAAAATAGAAATTGACTGAAAGAGAAAAAATAGCACAGCCTTTAAAAGTGCTCACTTTACCGTGAATAGCTTATAACTATGTTTATCTTTAGGGGGAAACTGTACAAAAGTTATTTAACCTCTCGTTATTGACGTAGGAAATCTTGGTGAAACACAAACTGGCCTTGTCACTTACCCTTTTAAACCTTTACCTGTCGCTTTATACAAAAAAAAAATTTCCAACATCCCACAAAAACAATAAAAATATTTTGAATTTTTAAAAATTCTTTTTATATCCCTGCCATTTTGGTTTTTGTTATGGCATTTTAACTGTCACAAGAATTTGTATAACATATTAAACAAAAAAATTTGTTCAATAATTTACGTAGAAAAAACATTTTGTGTTATGGCATTCCAGCCGTTTTTCATTTTTCATTACCTTTCAAAAAATCTTTTCAAATAATGAACTGAATACAAATTGTTCAATAAAAGTTTATAAATATTGTGCAAAGTAATTAAAACTGAACTCCTTGTGATTCAGGATTCGACTCCTGGAGAGTTAAAATTTTTGGCGATAAGCCCTAATGTTGACTAACCAACAACATACAAACTGATACCCTTAACATTATGTAATACATACATGTTACCCCTTCTTCACAGTCCCGTATGATTCAACCTCTATTGCTCGCATCCCCCGAGTCATGGTGTTGCTTAGTAATATCAAATATATATGCTGGAGGAAATATAATTTATATACGGTAATTATTTATGAACACAGCAGTCCTACTGTCAAATTGAGCCTCTAGTTGATAGTTTGCACTTGCTGGGATTCGAACCCAGACCACGAAATGAGTGTCAACAAATTACAAATTACTACCAAAGTTAATTTTTATTTTAATTTTATACATGATAATTACAAAAGTTTATAAAAGATTTCTGAAGTAAACTTAAATCAAGACAGCCACCGGACATCAGGAATGGTAGGACACAATAATGTTTGTTATTTAAAGAAATTTATTGAAAGTTTTTAAAACAATATATGCAACTAAGAATTATTTTTAACATTTATTCAAATGGTTTTATTAAAAGTATTTTGAAATAAAAGACTTCACTGTAACTGTAAATGACTGGTGTAGACATTTAATTTACTTTATTTATTTTACAATATCAGAGGAGCCTGTAAAGACATCTCTGGACCGGTAGTGTTTTCTCACCAGAAATGTGCACAAACATCTCCACCACCATTCTCCGCACCCTTGCCAACGTCTGGTGTGGCCTGAAAAGCCACTTTTTCAGAATTTTTTTAACTTTGAAAAATTTCAAAACTCTTTCAAAACTTACTTTTCAAATGTTGCTACCTGTTGCGACACTCATTGCAGGGCATCCAAATGTGTTACACAATTTACATGTCATCAAACAGGTCAGGTAAAGTTGGATAATTTTCTGTCCAACTACACAAGTGTTAAAAATTATGTCATAGTTTGTGTGTGCAAGTGCCCTTCAGGCACAAGTGAAGTGTCATAACGTAATTAAAACAGTGTCGACCACAGTTATCAGGTGCTGCAAGCACATTTTATCATTTTTCACAAATTTTGTTAAACTTTCGCAAATTTTCAATATGGCAGAAGGGCATGCAGCCAATAGCGGCCATTGGTAATGGGAGTCTGCGTTCCTAGAGCAGTGGTTGCCATTGCTATCCCCCCACCACACCACCCCAGTGATGTCACACGCCACTGGCGAACAAGAGAGCAGAGAGACGATGGAGAAGCACGAGGGTGTGCCCACTGCATCCCCTCCCCCAGCACCCCCTACCATGGTCTGGTGAAACCCGTCACGCGTTGATAGGGTGGCCAGTCGTGTGGGTGGAGACCAGCCAGCTGTCAACAGCAGTTTATGCAAAAGTCTAATAACTGGGTGTGAAATACGTTTAACATGCTGCTGTTTATCATTGCTGCGATGCCATCTTACGCTTAAACTATCTACCTTCAGCATAACAACTAAAAAAGTGTCTCGCACTTCTAAAAACAGACTGCAAAACACAAAACAAAAGGAAATGTTACAGCATTTTATTTTTATTGCCACTGCAGTAAATAAATAAAATGTTAAAAAAATGTTGGATTCTAATTTTTTTAAATTTTTTGTAGAAACTAATTTTTAATTTATTTTTTTT
Source organism: Clitarchus hookeri (assembly GCA_002778355.1). Lineage (NCBI taxonomy): Eukaryota > Metazoa > Arthropoda > Insecta > Phasmatodea > Phasmatidae > Clitarchus > Clitarchus hookeri. The sequence goes on from NQII01001688.1 coordinate 314,306, forward strand.
ATTTTTGAAAACATGTGACAGTTCAAATTCTTTTGTGGCTGAAAGACGATTTCTGGGACACGCCACCATTTTTCATCACTATGTTTTGTCGTGACTGTGAATATGAGTAAAACAATAAGCACACGTGATAACATTGAATGCAACAACATCAATAACCAAAGAGAAATGGTTCAGTGTATGGTACTTCGTCATCACACTCACTAGAATATTGTTGACCAATAACTTTAACATTACTCTTTCGTCAAACAGTGCGATGAGAGGTATTCATAACCACCTCCCTGGCATCAATTACACCAGGCCGCGAGGCTCTCCTGGACTGTAAATATTGATTTACTCTGTCCCTATCAGATGCAGGAAAGCAATCCTAATTCCCCTTCCCCCTCTTATTGTATCATGTGAATTTTTCTATATGAAAGAAGTTTAGTGGCATCTTTGTGGCTAATGAAGCTACGAATATTGGTTTCCTAGTATCACATTGTCAGAAAATGCTGAAAAAACAAATTAGTATACAACATTTTACTTGTAATATGCACAATGTTTCTGCCTTGCCTATTGCCCTAATAACCTTCGCATATGAAAAAATCTGTACCTGGATATGAACTTGTGATTAATCTATTTGCTCACAGCCTCCTTTCAGCAGTTCAGTTCAGTTCAGTCCAGTCCAGTGTACTATTAGCATACCGTCCAAAGAAAAGCGAAGGAAAGATAAGCTTATGAGATCACTTTTGTTTGTATGTCTGCATGCATGTATGTATACATTATGCATGCAAGCATGCATGTATGTGGTTGGTACGTATGTATGTACATAGGTATGTATGTGTGTTATGCATTATGTAGGTGTGTGTGTATTTATGTATGCATGTCTCTCCCACTAAAAACTTTTGAATCCGTAAAACTAATGTCATCAAACTCTGTACACACATAATTTAGTAAGGACATCTGACTTATAGTTTTAAACCACACCTAATGCTTATTTTCAAAATGATGACCATTTTTTAAATGTAGGTCGTGATATCATATCTCGGTAACTTTTCAACTGAGTTATACCTAATTTAGTACGTTCACAGTTCATCGTATAAGCACTGAAACTAAAGACTGATATTGCTATTATTAGTCTGTCATTTTAAAAGATAATACTACAATAAAAATAATTCTTTTCCATCATATCTCGTAAACTACTCTACCAATTCCCTCTAAATTAGGCATGTTAGTAGGTTATGTAAATGTGTGCTATTTGAATATATGAGGCACTCATTTTTAAAATTGTGGTCATATAAATATTTTATGATAATTTTCTATACCTATCACATCATTCAAACAATTTTGAACTAAATTGGTACACTGTAAGTAGCTATTACAAATATCAAATATGTAAATCAATATCATTCTTTCGTCTGCCATTGTGTAAGATAGAACTTCATTAAAAAAACCAAGTTTTTATATAATACACTGGGAATAAATCATTTGATTACTACCTAATTTGGCAAATATAATACTGTGGGAGATCATGTAAAGTGGTATGTTTTAAGTAATGTGATGGAGTGTTCTAGTCACATTTTTTCTATCTGTCTCCAATTTCGATTCCACATTGATGTGGCATATTATTCTGTCTGCATCTTGAAAGCATTTCTTACATTCGCAGCCAGTGTCCAGACTTTGATGATTGGCAGAATAATTCTGTGCCCACAGCCAACATATGGACAGGATCACCGAAAGATGGAAGTTTGCCTTGGAGTGCTCCTACCTGCTAAACACTGCTGCTTTGCAGGTTCCTGCCCGCAAGAACTTAGGGGATTGTGTTGCGCACAAAGAAGTGTCCTTGCTAGTCATATGTGATAAGCAAAAAATGATGTAATGTTTTGGCAGAGAATGATGTAATGTTTAGACTGTTCTGGATTCACCTTGGCTGTCCTCTGACCTTTTTCCAAATGGCTCTAGGTGCGGGATTCGCGGGAAAGGGGAGTCGGGCGCGTACATATACCCCAGGAGTTTGGGAGGGCAGACACTTCCAGGCGAGAATAGGAGGCACATCTCCCAGCGAGGAAGAGAGACATTGAGTAGACTCGCAGGTTGGAATTATCAGCAAGATGTGCTTCGTGTTACCATGATTGATGCCACCTTATGCTGTGGGCAGCGAGAAGACAATAGAGTGAAAGTATAAATGTAGAACTTTTACCTTTCTCTGCGAGGAATTGGGACATCGTGCAGCAGAGTGTTACCTTCAGGAAAGAGTTATAATTGTTTGTAGGAATTACTCATATGCTCTTAGGAAGGCAGGAACTCATGGGCACTTCTAAGACAAGGGACCTCTCGGAATAGTGGAATCATGGTGATCCTGGGACATAAAGAAAGCTGAGCAGTATGAAGATACTGAGATGACAGGCTTCTGGAGTTGGAGAAGAGTTGTGAGAGAGCTGTGGATCAGTCTAGCACTACCAGCATCATAAGGTGCTTGGTGAGGAGAGTATTCCCAGCTCTGTACTGATTAGTGTACATGATCCATCATTGAAGCACTACCAACATGCTAAGATGTCAGGTGTGGGGAGTACCGTCGACTTCAGGACTGTTGTGTGGACGCTTAAATCAACATTAGTGAGCACTACTAATGCCCCGAAGTATCAGGTGAGAGGAGTACCCTCGGCTTCAAGACTGATGGAATGTTGTGATAAAGGAGAATGGTGATGGATGGGAAAGAGTGAATAAGTGAGCTTTTGATATGTTTTCTCTGGGGAAGCTCTATCGTGTAGAGCCTGCATAAACTCATTAAATAATTATAAAATATATGTGTACAGTATTTTTAATGTATTTTGTTCAGGAGATGCAAGTTGAATATTTTACAGTATTGTGTATCAATCTGAAATCAATGTTGGTTAAATTCTTTTCATGTATGTTGTAAACAGTTTGGGTAACATTTCGGAAGATAAGAACTTAAAGCCACAATAATATAACAAAAATTTATATCAGTGTCAATTGCTTTTACACTACCAACCTAGGAATGCTAAATTCTGTGTCTCTTGTTATGGAATTAATGCTCTGCCACTATATCTGTTACCAAACATCAAAAAGAAAATATTTGCACACTGTCTATATGCACATGTGTAATTTGACCCTTTTGAGAAGTTTTCCTGGATAATAAGCATTATTTTTTCAGTACCTTAAAAAATGTCTTAACAGTGTTTTACTGTGTTTACGATTTGCGTGCTGAGTAAAAGTGGCAGAAGATTAAAAGACTTAAAGGGAGCTATTACATAGGATTATCAGAGGTTTAATAAAATAAATAAAGTCACCAGTCTGTTAATTTTTCACAATATATTTTTTAACGTAAAATTTAAAAGTTGACAAATTGTAACTTGCAATTTCAGAACAGCTTAAAGTTAATAAATGGAAAAAATGAAAGTTTTAAAGAGGGGCCCCCTAACAATATTATTTTTAATTATGGGTATACATATTAGAACAACTTAACAAAGAAAATTTGGTTTAATAAAAATGTGAGTTGATTTTCAAAAGTATTTAAGATGACATAGTTGGCAACAAAAAACTTGTAAGCCAAGGTGAAACTGAAATTTAACTTAAGTTCATAAAGCACACTTGATATTTTTTTTTAAAGATCATAACTGCAAAAATGAAAAGGTGTTGAACCAATCTGCATGTAGAAACCACAGAGAAGCCAAAACTGGGAAAGAAGGCGGAGAACAGGAAACAAACTCCGACCTCTCAAGAACGGTTAAAAACTACAATTATTAACCTTTTATCAAGAAACGCAGGGAATTAAAAACTTTTCACTTAGCAACACTTGCTCGTAGAAGAGACGAAGAACCCACACTAACACAGCAACATAATAAACACCATCACTACATCACTAAAAAAAGGAATACATTTTGCTGCAGATTGACTTAACTACATAACAAACGTAAACAAATAAAAAATTGTGTCTACTGACATGCTACGTTATATGCGTCTGGTTCTTGCAGTATTTTAAGGTCAAGTCTCATTTGCTACCCACACCCTGAGCATTTGGGACAGCACACCCATGCTTCCAAACTTGCAGCTAGATGACTACTGCATGCAAAAACAATAGTCCAGGAGTGTTTTTTTTTTTTCAAGATCATGCAAAGAAATATGTTGATGCAACTTGAAATCCAGAACAAGTGCATGATGGGATAAAGTATAGCATAGTGTGCCTGTGTGTCCTAACTAGGCACTAGAGGGTCATTCTGTGTCAAATCAACACACTTTTAGTAAAAAATTTACCTCACCATCTCAGATTTTGATTAAATTTTGCACAGAGGTAGCCTCCATATAGACTAAGAAAAAAATAAAATTTTATAAAGATATGTTTAGAAAGAAAAAAAAATTGCACGACTGACATATTTTTTAATTGCCATAGCAGCTCTCCCAATTAAGCTAGAGAGGTGGGACAGGTGTCATAAGGTTTAGGGAAAAAAAAAATTTCGTAATTAAATAAAAATTTTAAATTTTCCAAAAAATGAATTTTCAAAATTTTTAAGATTTTTTTAAGAAAATAGTTTATAACAACATTAAATGATTTACAAAGTTTAAAAGTGGAATGTTAATGGGTTCATAGTCTAAATAATTGAAAACAAAAGTAGTTGAAAAACTTTTGACAGTTCTGTTTTAAAAACATTACTAATATAGTAATTATTAAATACAGATTTAGATAATGGTAAATGTCAATTTCAGGTCAGCCATTTTTATTCTTTTTACATGTTATGAAATTGAGCAATATTTTTATTTTAATATATTTGAAATTATAAAATTGATTTATATTCACTAAGCACAGAATAATGAATCTATCTACTGGTCAAAAATGCTACACTTTGCTTGTCTCTGCAAGCTTTAGACCAGTTCAGACAGGCATCCAGCAACTGGGGATTCCCCTAGCTCTGTTTAGTACATGGGATTCCCCTAGTTCTTTCAGTAGGTACAGCCAGTCTGTTGCAAGGAGTCTCTGTTGTTCAGATGTAAATACTTGCAATGAAGTTGTATAGTTAGTAATGCGTTAATTTGAATAATACTGTGGACTTATTGTATTATTTGTACAAGTGTCAGTCCTACCTAAACAGTAAACATTTACTTTATATTATTAGCCGAGTTTGATGCATTCTGAATTGAGAACATTTATTTAAATTTCTTTTTAGTGTCTTATAATGTGTTCATTACTTTCGATACATATTTTCTATTACAGTTAGTTTTGTTAATGACTTAAAATCTATGAAAAGAGTGCAGTTTACAGTAAAAAATGGCCCACAGTGAACAATTATTGAAATTAAAGTGTTTCAATCCTTTAAAAAAAAATTACAATATTAGGGACAAAAAAGGTTGAGAAGCATTACTAACTGTATGTGCAGTTCGTTTTCTGGATTGGGAGCAAAAATTTGCGATAGTTATAGAATAGAAATTGCAAGATTAAAAAATCAAAATACTGCTTCTTATTCTACCCATCAGGATCAGGAATCAAGTTCAGATTCTGATAAAGATCCCTGTTTTTCTGCATCCTCAGAGGTGATTGAGACACGAAACACTTCACTACAAGGGCTAGGGAAATCCCCTATTGATAGAAAAAAAATCAAATCAAAACATTATGCAACCAACCAACCAAGAAAGTAAAAAAAAATTGACTCCGCAATGAGAAGAAAACTTTTTGTGCTTGCAGAAGATTCCTCCAAAAATGACTGCGAAGATCTAGAGGAATCAGTTTTGCAAAACCTTGAAGCCAATTTTTTGAGTTTCACTAGTAGGAGCAAGAAGCTAATTATATTAACCTGTCTACCAGAAAATTGAGGAATAAGAAAAATCATGCGCAAGTTTAAAGCGCCAAACTACATGGTACGACAATCAAAAAAACTCCTTAGCGAAAGAGGAATCTTGGAAAGTCCCAACCCCAAACCAGGCAAAAACCTCTCAGAAAAAGTAGTTGAAGTTGTTAATTTATCTTACCAAAATGATGAAGTCAGTAGAGCGATGCCAGGTGTTAAAGATTACATAGATTACTAAACCAAATAAAATTAATTAAAAATTTCAAAATGATTTATTTTGTGCAACCTGAAAGAGGCATACATATTATTTAAGGATAAATTTCCAAATATTAAAATATACTTTTCAAAATTTGCTGAGCTTCGACCGAAGCAATGTATTTCAGCAGGTTCAAGTGGCACACACGCATTGTGTGTGTAGAATCCATCAAAACGTAAAACTGATGATTGAAAATGTCGCAGATTTAACAAATGTTTAATTAAAAACCTACAAACACTGCCTACCAAAAATGATATGCAATCCACCAACAATATATAGCAATATTGGTAATTGTAGATATTGTCCTGGTAATGCTGCAATATGGGGACCATCCTTGAGAAGTCATTTGAAGAGAACCTGATACAAAAGATCACATTTCGGCAGTGAATTTCAGTTGACCATTGCAATTTAGAGACACTGCAGAAATCATCAGCAGATTTCATAGATTTACTCTGCAACAAGCTGTCACTCTTAGTCCACTATGACTCTATTGCAAAACAATAGACATTTTTCATGAATCACATAAAGGAAAATTCAAAAGAATCCAAATTTTCAGTGACTCTCGACTTTTCAGAAAACTACAGTATGGTTGTGCAAAATGAAGCTCAGACTTACCACTGGGCTAGGGGACATGCCACAATTCACCCTTTTGTGATATATTACAAAAGAGAAAAATTAGTTGATTATTTGAACTACATTGTGATTTCTGACTGCCTAGAACATAATACAGTCTCTGTTTGCACCTTTCAAAGACAACTCATTGCCTTTTTGACTACAAAATTTCAAAAAGTTCCTCAAAAGATCTTTTACTTTTCTGATGGTTCTGCTACTCAATATAAAAATAAGAAAAACTTCACCAACTTGTGTTTTTATAAGCAACATTGATGTTGAATGGCATTTTTCAGCCACAGCTCACTGTAAAAAGGCCTTGTGATGGAGTTGGCGGCACGGTTAAGAGAGTGGCAGAAAAAAATAGCTTGCAATGACCCTACAAAAACCAAATCTGGACCTCTCTCCAGCTTTATGAATGGGCAATAGAAAATATTTCCGCAATTTACTTCACATTTACAACACAGGAGGATTACGTAGAGTCAGAAATAATTTTAAAGGATTGTTTCAATCAGGCAATTACCATCCAAGGAACTCCACTAATGCTTTCATACCTGTTGACTCAAGCACATCAAAAATAGCTGAAAATATTTTCTGAAGCTACATACTCATCACAAGTACTTGTTACAAGATCACCAGACAAACTCCAATTAGGTGACATGAATGGCTACACTACTGTTGTATATGACAAGAACTGATGGCTAGCTTATGTGATAGAGAAAAATGAAGAAATTGATGAAGTGAAAGTAGCACTCCATCTTCCAGCTGGACCATTATCATCCATTTCTTATCCAGGGAAGCCAGATGTATTATGGATTCCTCTCACAGATGTATTATGTACAAAAATCCTGTGACACCAATTGGAAGAATTTATGTGCTATCACAAAATGACACTTTGAACACCAATGAGGCATTATTACACTACTTCCGTTGAACAATATAATATCAAGTATGTCCGTGTTATTTTCCTTACTTCAATTTGCTTCCTTTTTCAAATTATTGCATTATGCTTTCTTTTGCTGCTAATATGTATAGCCCAAGTTTTGATGAAAAGGGCTTTTGTTTTCAATTATTTTGACTATGAACCCACTAACATTCCACTTTTAAACTTTGTGAATCATTTAATTGTATTATAAACTATTTTTTGGAATTTAAAAAAAATTAAGATAGACTTTTTTCAAAAATTAAAATTTTTAAATAAAATTTTGAAAAACTTTTTTTTGTTAAACCTTTTTGTGTTGCATATCATATGAAAGGCCATACATAATGCTGGAAAATGACACCTGTCCACCTTTCTAGCTTATTTTGGAGAGTTGCTGTGTCAATAAAAAAATATGTCGGTCATGCCATTTTGAGAATTTTTTCAAAACTTTGCATAGCCATATTTTCAAAATGAATCAATATAGCTTAATAAAATGCTATACTTTCCTTAGTAAATATGGAGGCTACCTCTGTGCAAAATTTGATCAAAATCTAAGATTGTGAGGTTAAATCAGTATGTTGATATGACATGAAATGACCCTAGAAAGAAATGTGCAAGCTATCACTTCACATCAAGTGAAAATCTGCACAGGCCGCATTGCAGGCACATGAAAAGGTGATATGACAGCCGGAATCTTGGCCGACAGTAACTTGCATGAAGCATTGAGCTACAATATATGAATATAGGAAGGCCCTGAATAAAATTTAAATAAATGAAATCCACCAAACTTATTACAATTCTCTAATATCAAATATTTCTAGTCAAATAAAATAATATCCCCAAAATGAATAAAAATAATAATAAACCTATTAAAGTTAATCACGAATATTGAGAAAAATTAATTTAAAATCTTAAAAATAGTACATTTCCCATTTCTTCCTTTTTACCAGATTCCTGTGAGCTGGGATTTGGCAGAGATTAAGATGGGAAGTTGTGGTGGCTGTTGAGCTGGGGAGAATGCACAACAGTAATTCTGACAGTTCTTTTGAAAATTATTTCTGTATAACCATTATAGCTTAGTCTCCTATATCTACAAAATCATACAACAAATTTCAACCAAACTTCGTATGCTGGCAGAATATATTACAACAATCAAATGTTTCTACAGACACTCTTTTATCCATAATGGAAAATAAAGTAGTTTTATCTCAAGAAATAAAATACCAATTGTTACCAAATTTGGCAACTACGCATAGTAAACATCCTGTCTATATCATTTTTCAGGGGGCTGTCAAAAAATATTTCCACCAAAATTTCAGTAGATAAAGGTTTCACATTAGATCAATAAAATACCACTTCTAACCATATTAAACTTCATGTTGAATGTAATGAGATTAGTACATTATCTGTGAATAAAGTTTAGCTAATAAACACAATAAAATGGGAATTAAAAAAAAAAAGTATTACTTTTATTAGTATTACTGTAAAACATTTCACCTCAACTCGTTTAATTAAAGAACATAACATCATAAAATACCATATATAACTTATTGTTATCTGACACAGAATGCAAGCTGAATTTTGAAGGTCCCAGGTGCACTATCAGCTGAGAGCGCACTGAGAGGTTATCGACCAGGCAGTGTGTACACGGTGACGAAGACAGAGAAGGGGAAGCCTCAGCAGCAGGAGTGAAACAATCTACTCCTCCCCTTCCAATATCATTTGGCACACAGAGCGATGGCACAAGGATGCCACACTGGTCACTAGGCAATTAGCTCCCACCCCACCAGCCATGTAAGGGGAGTAAACAAACTCTGCCAAGTATCACTAAGGACAGCTGAAGCTTACACAATCTAGGCCACAAATCTACATCAATTTACATTTACGTTGGCGATGCCATACTCACGTGGCAAATGTGTAGTTAAAGTAATTAATACCATTTCACTTTTAAAAAAAGTGATTTTGTGGTAAATGAAATTAAAATGGTGGTAAAATTAATTTTTTTACGGTTGTGAACAATTAATTGTATAAAACAAAAAACAACGCCCCCTGATTTCCCCATATACTTACACCTGTCACCAGTTACGCTGTACTCGGGCTCAGTGCTTATGCATTATTTGATGACAAAATGTCTCAAATAGGACCTTCCAGGATATCAGTTTATTCAGAAGGTATGTGTTGAAATTAATTAATATAAATCCTCCAATCTCCCCACAAGAAGCTACTGAAACTGAACTAATACGCTTGATAATACAAGTCGCTGGATGTTCAAACTAGTTTTGGTGACAAAGGGAGAGGTCAAGTTTATATTTCTCTGCATTTTGTTTTATTCTGAAGATACTGCCTATTGAGTGAAATTAATATGTTGTTTAAAAATCATGCTGATTTTATGCCAGATACAATTTAACACCAACATTACGAGAAAAAATTAAAAAATATTTTGATTAATGCAAATAAACAATAAAAGCAGCTAGGTAATTTTATTATTATTTATTTTAAATAGGAATTTTGACAGGACCACTGGAAATTAACAATGGATAACGTTTATCTGTATACGCATTTTCGGTACATCGAGAGTTCACTGTAGTACTATAGTTGGCCATGTAAACTGATATGTTTAAAGTGGATCAGACACTTATTTTCAAAATGGCAACCATACAAACATTTTAACTCGGTACAAAATATCTACGAAACCATGTAACAAATTTCAACTTAATTTGGTATGATTGCAGTAACTATTATAACCATCAAAAGTGTCTATACAGAGCCCCGCCCCCTTTTCTTTAAAATTTTGTAAGATAGTGCTACATGAAAAAATTGTTTTTAAGTCCTATCTCACAAACCAATCAACTGATTCCCACCAGATTTTGCACATAAAAAGTGCTACTGTAGAGCATGTAAACTTACATGATTTAAGTGAACCAGATACTTGATTTTCAAAATGACTGCCCTGTAATTATTTTAAGGTTACTATTAACCTCTATACCATCAACCAGGGTTACTATGGTTTATGGTTAAAACAAACAAATATGTTTTGATTGCTCCTATCCTAAGAAAATATTTTAAAAGTAGCAATAACTATATTTTTTACATATTATGTGAACATATTTGAATATATCTGTGAGTATTTAATTAACATTTACTGAAAAATAAATTTTGTGTTAGCATGTTTATTATAAGATATTTTTTCCACAAAAATAAAAGTTAGCTAAACTGTTTAACACAGCTGATCCATGTTATGTGGTGTTGCAATCAGTGTACTTGTGTAACCTGCACCAACATTTAAGGATTTTAGGTAAGTATAGATGTAAACATTTATATTAAATTTGTTGTTTCCCATTACTTGAATAAATAGCGTAAATACATTAATACTTTGCGGTTACTATGGTCATCTTTTAAGTTTCATAATAACCTTAATAACATGCCCAACTAGTCTGTTTTTTTAAGTTATGTCTAATATTAGTACTTATTAGGAGTTTAAAATGTATACAATCACGAATACCGATACCTATTACTATATTAACAGATGATCATCATGATGAGAACCTATCAACAACCCGCTGGATCGCGATCCTATAAGGATTAACACCCCAGAACAAATGAGTTCAGCAATTACTGCTTTAGAAAGGGGATGATTATCAGGACTGCTGCTGAAAGATACAAAGTAAAAAAGGGCAGCATTGAGGAAAAGATGCAAGAACATGGAAATGAAGGCACCATGTGGACATACAGCATTAACGGAAGCTGAAGAGGCTTTGTTGTGTTCTTACGTCACCCCAGCTTGCTGAGTGGGCCTTCCCAATAATCTCATTTGAGTTGCGTTTGCTCATGCGTGCATACTTAAAAGGTAGCGTAAAACAATTAAAAAGTTTTCTGACGGGTGTACCCCAGGAGTAGAGTGGGCTCGGTCATTCATAATACGCAACAGTGAGAAAAAATGTTCCTGCATTATTTCAAATATCAACGCCAAACGTTCTCAATTAAGTGCTGAAGATGTTAAATATTTTGACAATCCGGAAGACATTCATGATATTCCACCTGAAAATATAATTAATTTTGATGAAACGAATCAGTCTGACAATTCGGGTAGGTTCAAGCGCATTGCTAAACGAGGAATGAAGCATTTTGACAGGGTCTTCACATCAACCAAATCTTCTAAAAGTGTCATGTTTACTGCCTCTGCTTCTGGGAGACTCCTAACACCATTTGTAATGTACAAAGTCGAGCATGTCTATGATCTGTGGGTGATTGACGGTGCACCTGGAACAAGATATTCATGCTGAAAAAGTGGATGTTTTGATAGTGCTACATTTGAAGAGTGGTTTTTCACCACAGTTCTCCCTTACATCAAGAAATTAAAAAACAATCAAAAGTTTGTTTTCATTGCTGATAATTTATCATCACATTTTTCACCGAGCTTGCAAAACTAACAATATTGATTTCAAGTGCCTGCCAGCAAATTCAAGGCCACTTGATGTTGTCTTCTTTGCTCCACTCAAAATATATTGAAGGCAGAGGCACTCAGGGAAGACTATGTTGGTCACCAAGGCGCAATTCCCACCTTTGCTGAATGCATTAACGAACAAAATAGTTCCTACTGCCAATAAAGCACTGCATGCGGGATTCCGAAAGTGTGGATTATTTCCACTAAATCGCAACGAAGTCCTTCGATGTCGGTCACATGGGAAAGGTGATGACTCCACTCAATCTCTATTTCCAGCGGAGAGTATGTCAGAAACAGTTTTGCAGTTTCTAAAGGATAGGAGATATTCCAGACCACACAATACTGCAGGCAGGAAGAAAAGGCTTTATGTAGAGCCAGGGAAGTGTTTCGGTTGATGACGTACCACTCAGGGAACCAATTACTGATGATGAATGTCCATCAATGAGTCAACTACCCAAAAAAGGAAGAAAAGGGAATGTTAGCTTATCTTCATCTGAGAGTGATGCAGAAACATGGGAAGAGCTTAGACAAGATGAGCAAAACGAAAATGAAAAAAACATTTCTTGAATGATGAATTAGAAATACAAATAGGAACTTGGGTTTTAATTGAATTTGCAGGCAAGACAATCTGTAAACATTTTGTCAGCAATCGAGTCTACAGCCAAAGCACAGGTTGTCAGAGTTCTTCCTGAACCTGTTGAAGAGAGAAGAGGCAGATTGATGTTTTGTATAAAGTTTGAAGGGTTTAATGTTGGTTGAACTAGTGTTTGGTGTTCTTTTTATAGGAAAATTGTTCAAGGGTTTTAGATTTGTTTGTCAAACTCAATAATTTTGGAAAATGCATATGACATAACTATGGGTATATATGTTATGTATATTTTTATATGCTATTATTCTTATGTATTGCTATATATTCATTTATTTTTCATGGCCATACTCACTCCTTTTAAAAATGACAATTCGGATAATGGTTTACATTCTTTTTGTGTAGTGACCATAGTGACCCCGAGCTGTGAGTGACTGTCACAATGTATTAATTTTTTTACTAAAATATATATACACACACAGTATTTTGAAAGCCAGAATCAAGTACTGTGTTGTATCATGTTTAAATGTGAAATATAATTAAATATAAGATTTCAGTTATGAAAAAACCATTAAAAGTGTTAATAATAATCCCGGTTGATGGTATACCAAAACATTAGACTGATTAAATTCAAAGGCGATACACCTAATCCTACCTCCATAACGCAATTGGTTGTGCCAGCTTACGCCCGAGGAGTTCTGCGTTCCAGTCCTGGATAAGGCACATGTGTATTTGTAATTGTCATACTAATATTGTTTGTGTTTCTGGCTCCATCTCTAATGACATCTCTGAACAAGACATGAAGGCCTACCTACAATCTACGCCTTTTACGAATTTCATCAAAACTATTTGCATCCATGTAGAGAAAAGCAGGCTCATTAATTATATTGGTAACTTTTTATAATCATGTGGTCTCTGGGCTAGGCAACCCCAGTGTGTATCATAAGTAATGGCAGGTGCATGTGGGTAAACATCGGCCACTTTGACGGAAGGGGTGGACAGTCAAGTGCTAGCTGGGTGGTGCCCATTTTTAGATCGCTCCTGCTTCCGAGCCATACAGTAATGGGGAAAAGAATTTCAATGGTTAGCAACCAAAATAATTACAAGAAACTAATTTTTTTGCCTATAACCTTCAAATTTTTAAATTTCTTTAATGAAAATTTTTACAGTTCCCCAAAAAAGAGTTATTTCAAGAGGGTTGTTATTCGGAGAGTCACAGTGTCTACTGTAATTTTTACCTTACTTTCTGAAGGAAGGATAGGCAGATGAGATCACTTTCCTGTTTGTGTCTCATTATACTAATTACATCCAAAGTTTATGCTCCGAATCCTACCTCTGTAATGCAATTGGTCGTACACTAGCTCATAGTACAAGGCTTCCTGGGTTCTAACCCTGGATAAGGCACATGTGTATTTGTAATTGTCTCACTACTGTTACACATCTTTCTAGTTCCACCTCTAATGGTACTGCTGTCAACGAGACGTCAAGGCCTACCTACCATCTAAGTTTTTGAGAACTTCATTAAAAAATTATTTACACCCAAATAGAGGAAAGTAGGCTCATTAGTTATACAAATCACTTCTTGTTTTAAAACAAGATTTAGTAAATTCCCCTAGCACAATAGACTTCCATTTAACAAAGACTATTTATGGCACTGAAGCAATAAAGTATCCTAGATTTACAATTCTTTTTTTAACAATATGTGGGATGTAATTATTGTGACAAATTTTTCAAATGAAATATGGTGAGAGATAGCAAATGTCAGTAGATGTTTCACACTATTCTAACTAATTTTGGGTATGAAGTAAAGTCACAAAGTTTACAGCTGCAAATTTAATATATTAGGCAGATTACATACCTACACAGAAAAAACTTGATTTAATGTAATTTTATAGTTAATCATGGGTCATGTAATCAATATGAACTCTGGGACACACATTAATTTAAAAACAATGAACATTAAGAAGCCTTTCTATTGGCACCTATACTGGGTAAAAGAAGGCTTCTTAAGCAACAGGTAGGTTCAAACGTAGTTTACGACATTAAATACGTACAACAAAATGTTTAAAATTCTTAGAAAAAATTATTTACTGGTATAGAAATGAATTAGCATTCACTGAAATTGGGTAATTCTGTTAATAACAGGTGCTTATCTGCAATTGTTTTTACATTAAACTCAAACATATAGGTACTATTTAGTTACATATAAACAGTGAAATTGCATATATCTGTGACAGCAAATTCAATTCAAAATGCAGAATAAATAGTTAGAAATAGTTCTACACTTGACAATAGTTATTTAATTAATCTGGTTCCTACCTCTTGTTGAGCAAAAATATGATAATAATCTTGAAGTCCACAGCTATGTAAAAAATTGTTCAGTGTTAATGTCCTGCCCTCGAATGAAATGCTGAAATGCAAAAAAATACAAAATACAAATACAAAAAAAAAATCCATCATCAGCTGGTAACATTTCTAATTGTACATATAATATGTTAAGAAGATGCCATGATTGTGTTGTAACAAAAATGATTTTCTGCCTTTCAGTCTTGTCATGTATCACCACTGAACAGGCTGTTCACTGCAAAGTATAAGCACTTTTGGAACAAACCTTCAAAAAAATCACTGTCTGTAATTGCATACATTTTAATGTAAGCAATGACTGCAATACTCACAGTAAGGTTGGCAACGAATTAGGAGAAGTAGTTCCACGTCTTCACACCTTACTAGTCATAATACTCATAATATTACAAATTAATGGCACCTGAAGGTCATAACACTTTTGTCTTTCTAACAATTACATTACTCAGTTGATACATCATTCCAAGTTATCAGGTCTATTTTTTGGTTTTGTTTCATTCTCTCTCTCCCAACCTACATTTATTTTCTCTAACCAATGTAATTTAGGAGGAAATTTGTAACTCCATAATTAAGTGTTTATTTAGATAATAAATTGGATATTTCTATACATATTGTCAGTAAAGTGGTACATTTAGCAATAAATTGTATTTTTCTGTATTGCAACGTGAAGTTTCTTGCCCCAAATATACTATTTCATGTAATATGCCAACATGGTAAATATGACTACATTCAAATGAAGTCAATTATATTAATTTAAAACCTGAAAGAAACTTCAAGACACTTCAGTTGAGTGCGTTTAATTATATTTACAATATGTACTGTACTGCATTTTTAAGAGCTTCAGTGTGTGTTATTATTTGTATGACTGTTGAGAACCAGTTTATATGTTGATACCTTGGTATGTATCTTTTTGAACAAATAATACCACAACATTACTAGTTACTGCATGTTGAACATTCTTCCAGTAATTTTAATATATTAATATGGTTCCATACCATTTCAGTGAACCTTTTAATGTGTAAGAGCCAATATCAACAGTAAGATAATCCGAGCTCCCATGAATAGCCTCAATCTAGGTAATGAGGAGAAAATTTAATTCTACATTAAATATGTTTATGCAATTTCATGAAATACGTTGTCATCGGCTAGCAATATATTTGCTAGTATTCTGGTGAAATTATGCTAATACTGATATGGTCATTGAAATTTGATAAGTAAAACAGGATTTTCCTCACAAGAAAAGGGTTGATAAACTTTCCTGTGAGTGGGCACTGTTGAAACAATGCAACAGGAGAGATGCATTTAGTGATAAATACCACCATAGAAGAATGCTACAAAGATTTGGATCAGTTTTCGGCAATCGTAACAATCATAATAGCAATGCCGACCATTTGCTTACACGTAGTATGTGTGTACAATAACAGTATAACCCTGATATTATGCATCTGAAAGTAACACTTTCTATGTTCACTATAGAGGGGACTTCGAATTATTCAAAAATGTAAAAAAAATATTTTTTTTTTTATTTAATGGAAAACGCACATTTTTTATTTAGAGAACCATAGAGACAGAAGACAATATACTGGATGTAATTTCCTACATTCAAAACAATTATTCTTCACTGCATTTACTACATATCTCTCCCTTTCTGAATATGTGTAGTGTGCATGGTGTGTGTGTGTGTGGTATGCATGGTGTGTGGTATGCATGGTGTGTGTGTGTGTGTGGTATGCATGGTGTGTGTGGTATGCATGGTGTGTCTATATAAGCTGTCCTAGGAAACAGTGTCAAGCCGAAGCAGGGAAGTAGAGGATCTCGAGGCTTATCCAAAACACCCCCATATATGTTAAGAGAGTGTTGACAGTTCCGGTGTTATGATTTCATTTTCTATGTTTTGAGCCTAATTTTTAGTTCAATGAAAAATATTGGTATGGTGACTGATAGATGCTTGAATATTTATTTTAGATTAGCGACTGACCTTACCTACTCAAAAAAACTTTCTCATTTTATCAGCTATGTAACCCTGCAAATTTCAATGTGTTACTTTTACAGTTTCATCCTAAGAATGTGATTCAAAGTGCAGTACGGCTTGGTACTAGGGACTGCAAATCACGATGACTTGAATTTGTGTGTGAGTGATTATAACATTTTTACCATGTGACTACGCAGAGATGCAGACTCCAGGCAGTTGGATATAATCTGTATAATATCAGACATATCCAACAATTGCGACCAGAAGTTTATGACAGAAGATTACAATTTTTCAAACAAATTAGGGGATGGATCTGTTTCATTTTAAGCAGAACGGGGTGTTAAATATCCATAACTACCATTCATGTGGTATTGAAAACCCACACTTGGCAAAATAATCCAATTATCAAGCACAATTTGTTGTTAATCTGTGGTCTGGCATACTAAATAGTCAGCTAATTGGCCTGTTCCAACTATCAGATTGCTTGAAGTGCAAATCCTATCTGTAATTTTTAACTAACAATCTGTCTGGACTGCTAGAAGATGTTGATTTGGAGATGTGCATAACGAGTTTTCTTAATGTGGTTGTCTGTTTGAAAGAATTTTGCACATCTGAGGCCTAAATGTGTGGGAGCACTAGGGGCGACCGAGACATGCACATCAACTCTCGTTGCCTCTACGTGTAAAGCACTGAACTGGCGTGCAGTTTTGCTGTCGATAACGAGTGTGTATGAGAATTTCAGCGGAGACCCTACCATTTCATGATATAATAATAAAAAATAAAGATTTGATGCACATCCCTATTCCTTTTTTAATGTTTTGTACAGGAATGTTTACACCTAAAAATGACCGTAAAAAAACCTGTTTGAGCCATTTTCACTGACACAAAAACATGCTTTAGAGAGAAATGGAGGAACTGAAAAAAATATGCAGATGTGTAATATTTCTTAAATGCTATTCGTAAGCAGACCTCACTCAGACACGTTGGACTGTTTTAAAACATTTTCTGCTAGAGCTCTTGCACACCGTTCCATGGCCTACCCAGGCAGCCACCTTAACCAAAGATTCCTAGAAAAATTGATCATGGTGGACCCATAGCCTGCCCTCCTCAGTCCTTCGACCTGAACACAATCAATTTCTTTGTGTGGGGATATTCAAAAACAATCTAATGGCATTCCGACGCTAGCAAAAAAATTTCATCCAGCGATGTTGCATTTGTATTAGAAAAGAGAGTCGTCATTTTCAGATTGTTTTTGTTATCTTTTGTAATAAATCATTTTAAAATCGGTTGTATTTGTTTTTAATCACTTTTGCATTTACTCTGAAACATTTGAATATTGCACTTACTCCCTTTGACACCATATTTTCAGGGTGAAGCCATGAGTTAATGCAATGAAATATGCAAAATATATAGCTGATGCAAAGAGACCATTTTTGATGTTGATACGGAACTTATTTAATATTAACTTTTTTTTAAAAAACATCACTAAATGTTATGAAAAACGTACACTTTCTGAATGTTTTTGTTTTCAGATACTTTTCTCAGCACCATACTACTACAAATGAATGTAAATGTTATTGAACTGGATTAGCCATTCAGTCAGCTCATATAAAACAAATAAACAAGCATGTATCACAGTTATTCATGTCACCATACCAATATTTCTCATCAAACTGCAAAATGAAATCATAACCCCAAAACTGTGAATACTCGCTTAACATACATGGGAGTGTTTCGAATAGGACTCGAGATCCTCTGCCTCCCTGCTTCGGCTTGACCCTATCTCCTGGGACAGTTTGTATGTATGGAGATGTGGCAATGTAGTCTGCTGCTATCTGGAGTGTGTCCCTCCCACCCCCTTGCTTGGTGGGAGTGCACAAGTTATTGTAAACATGTCATGCCACACTGCACAGCAAGACAGTTGCTTGTTAGGGAACCACAATGGAACCTAATAGAAAGTGCATGGCTTTGAACATTGCAGACAGATAAAAATTAATTCAAAGGCTTGATTGAACCTGGCATTTCTGTGGTGAATATGCACCTGAAATACAGAATCACAAAACATACCTACACAAAAAAAATTAAAATAAGTTGCAGCAGAGCCCTGGTTTTATAAAGCGTCATGATATGTAGGAATAAGTTTCTAAAATTGAGACTGACTGTATTTAACACCCGATAATCCAAAAATCATGGTAAAATTATGGTTTACCATGCAAAGTTAATGTTTCTTCACAAAAATAACATTTCTTTTTTGAATGAAACATTTGTTTTATTCAATAGGCAGACATTTTTAAAAATTAAACAGTACCTCAAAAAGGTATACAAGACTCCCCTTGCAACCAAAAAATTTTAACATTGAGCATCCCGTAACCTTTGGCGAGCACCAAGTCCACTTTTAATTGCTTATCACTGAAAAACCAATTGTTTTATTTAAAAATGTATAAATATATTTTTTTACAATAAAATTATAACACAAACAGATGTGTACAACCTCTCATTGATGCCAAAAAACCTTTAACTTTAAGCAGTAAAAAACCTTTCCTGCACTGGAAAATTAAGCTAGGCATTCCACGAGATTTGCTTTTAATTCGACCCAGTTTGACAACTATGCATTAAAGATGTTAACATACAACCACGATGAGAGGGAGACAGGGATTTAACATTGTAGACTGTCTTTTTGTTCCAAAAATTGTAAACACTCTAAGTGGAACTACATACATATAATATATAAAGCACACATTATTTCTAGAGTACCAACCACTGTACTGTACGCACTTGGTCTTTCCCACACGTGTCTGCAACAGCTTGAAGGTGAAGGGATGGAAGGTAATTGCTGCAATTTACAGTCATCTCTGACATTTCAAATAACCTGTTCCGTAATTGTGAAATTAACTGTGGCATCTTGTACTCTGAGATGAACTATTTAAGCACTACCATGTTTGTAATAAATCAGGACTCAGTTTTGCTGTGCTTTGATTTACAATAAAAAATAAATTTTTTTTAAATTATAACTTTTAAGATAATGTAGTTCAACAGTGTGGAACTGGTTGTACAGTATGCTGCAGCCAGACACAGCAATGGACTGAGCCACTCAGTAGGATGTTTGTAATGCATCTATTAAGAGACAGTGCTTGATTAGTTTCATAGAATGTCTGAAATGGTATTTAAAAAAAACTAAGTGCTATTTTTATTGGCACATTTAATATATATTTAGCCCACATTACAGAAGTGTATCTCAATAAATAATAGCAGCTGTCTTTGTTTAGAACTGCAACTTATAACTATCCTCTCAAAAAAAAGAAAAGGACAAATCATAACTCAGACAACCCTCCCCCCTCCAATAATCATGTAGGCAAAAAAGCTAAAGTTTAGTATAGCCAAAAATAAGATACTTTTATGTTAACAGAAGTATGTAGCGTATTGAGGGTTCACTGTACTAGGCTGTTGTACATTTCAGTTTACTTCAGCCAGCAGTCCAAATATAGGCTGTACAGTTTTAATTAAAATACACTGTACGTGTACACTTGTCTTGATGTACAAAGTTGATGTACCAAATTTACATATATATATATATATATATATATATATATAGTACTTTATCTTGATAACCTGTGGGAAAGCATTTTATAACTGAAATACACCCTAAAAAATTGAAAAATAACAAAACTAAAATATACTGGAACCTGTATGGATAGTTTTTCAAAGGACCAAAGGAAAAAAAATCAAAGCATGCTGAGGAACAATGCAAGCCAACTTGTTCTCTATCCAGACATCAACATCCAGGATGTGGATGGGGCCATTATTTCACAGAAAATACCATTCTGTAGTTGATAAACTTTAAAAAATAGTCAGTGACCCAATTCCCCCTTTAACGTCCATTCCATTTTGATGATGAGCTCAGCTGTGAAAACACAGGGTGTCCACTTAAATTCCATTTTGGAATTCCCTGACGTTTCCCTGTTTTCCAGGCAGAATCTTACAATTTTCCCTGACCTATTTTCAGGACCAAAACCTTCCAATACTCTACTTTTCCACTGCTGACAGAACAAATATGCTATCAGTGAAGCAGAATTAAATTATACTGGAACAGACCAAGAAAGCAGGGCCAACATTTTATTCAGCCCATCTATATTTTTCATGATATATGCTATTGACATAACACGAGTGCCCATTAAAAACACAAAAATACTTTTTTGTATATATAGGTCTCGTTAACTTGGCAAAAATGTATTATTGCCAGTTCACAAATTTAAAAATTGAAATTTTAAATAGCACATACTTATAATTACATGACGCTGTATTCACACAACTAACCATTTTTGCAGAATAGCAAATTATTTACATTTTCCCTGACCCAGGTGAAAATTCCCTGACTTTTCAGTTTTCCGTGTGGGTGGACACCCTGAAACATTCCTTGCCTCTTCCCAAAGACTCATGACTCTAGTTAATGTCAAGCTGGTAGACTCTCAGCAGGGTGGCATCTGCATCTTGCAGCTTGGTACAAAACTACAAAAAAAAAAAAAAACATTGGAAGTTGAGTATTTTTTTTCACTGAAGCTTTCACTTCTTAGATGCAGTGTATTGGTGGAATCTATTCCTTATACAGAGAAATTCACAAAAGCTTCACTATATCCAATAAATAAACAAATTTTGCTGAGACAGTACATAACTGGAATTTCACACTGTAAACTGGAATTCGTTGCATAAGGGTTTGTTATGAACGAGTTACGCTGTATTTAATTTACAAGGCATTTGTACTTTACGTTGTACACTAAATCGGAAAGAATTTTGATATACCTGCAAATATTTTTTAATTCTGTAATGAATGCCATGAGAGAACAGTATTTTATAATATTCTATTGACATATAAAGGAAATGCACATCACTTTAAGCAAACGATTTTGCTAGACTCTTCCGGTAAATTAATTTTAATGAAGCTTATATTGTCTAATAATAATTTAACATGTCTGCTGTAGAAAGAATAAATACTCTGGATTAACTCGAAGGGTAAAGTTAGTTCCCCTAACACTACAATGAGAGAAAATTTAACCTTTCATTTACATAAAGACAAACATTCCAAAAATGGCATTGGTATAATATTGGGAAGAAATATGACAGGAATGTTTAATTCTTGCATAACTTTCAAGAAATACCATAAACAAACATACATATCAGTTAATAGCATATATACCTAAATAGAAAAAAAAGTTACATCAATCAATGTTCACAAACAAAAATTATTATGTCCTTAAATTAATATACATATTTTCAGTGTTCACTACATAGGTTATTTGTTGCTTTTTATGTAAATAAATAAAGTGACTTTTGAATAACTGATGTAAGTATAGTCATGTGGCATTGTTTGTATTGAGATAGAGCAGCACGATACCAAATGGGCTGAAAGTAGAAGGTACGCAGGGTTTTCAAAAGTGCTTGTACTTCATAGTGAACAGCCAATAATCATTAGGCTTCTGTGTAGCCATGCATGCTCAGGTGATGAGCAGACAACACTGGTGATGGCTTACGTCCAGTTCCCTGCACAACTTAATTTGAGTGCAGAGCCTGTACTTGAATGGTTATGAGTAAATAATCTTGAAGGTTTTTATATCTCCAGACATTCGATACATAACTCCAAACTAACATACAACTCATTGTTATGTGGTCAATATAACTTTTGTGTAAGGATTATCTCACAAGAACAATACTGAATTGGGTTTTACATTATAAAGATTGACAGAAAGGAAAGGAGAAAGTAATACCAACTTGTCCAAAGACATCAGGCCATAACTGGTGCAGCCTCCTCTTTGTATGAACCTAATAACCAAGTCATTACAAGTACGTTCCAGAATATCTGCATGACAGCAGGTTTAATTTTATTACTGTATTGGCTTGTCAACTTGTCATATGTGAGTCCTGCAGGAGAATGTTTTACCGCCTGATTTATCCACAAATATTCAATAGATTACCATAATGAGGAATGTAAACTGCATATCAGTGATGTGAATTAATTATTTTTGCATATTTAAAAACAGAAAAAATAATTATTAT
The DNA here is from genome assembly GCA_002778355.1 of Clitarchus hookeri. NCBI lineage: Eukaryota > Metazoa > Arthropoda > Insecta > Phasmatodea > Phasmatidae > Clitarchus > Clitarchus hookeri. The sequence goes on from NQII01001688.1 coordinate 337,281, forward strand.
AATACCAACAACATAGGCCTACCTGAATGGTGAGCTACTGCAAGGATGTGATTCTTTGCAATTTGTGAGTCTACTTGCTTGTCTATCATCCTCAATGCCTCTTCTGTCATTCTGATAATTATCAGAGCCAAATTTTAACGATTTTACAATCTTACTTGAAATGATAGCTTTTTTCCTGTTCTTAACTTTTGAATGCAACCTGCAATTTTTACAAAGTAAATCAGATGAATATTAAAAACCAAAACTACCAGGTAACCATACAACATGTAAAATATTATTTAATCTGAGTTTTACCAGTTAAGTATTTATCTTATTTTGAGACTATAGAAAAATTAGAAAAGGATGAGCAAAAAAAAAATAAAATGTGCAGCACTTATGTAAAATGCATGATTCTATTTTAGGACTGTCACAAAATGTAATACAAAAATAACCACAGATACTTTAGTTTACTAAAATCTTTGAGATTGCCATATGCAGGATATACACACACTATTACTTTTATTACAGACTTTTCATTAAAAAAAAATAGTTGGAAACATTATACCACAAGTCTAAAGTGATTTCTAAGGGTAATTAATAATATGTACCCATGATGCTGGAACTGATATGCAAGTTCACTAGAAATATTGCAGAAAGTATTCAAGACAGAAAGCTAAGTGTCTGAATAAAGTGTAATTGGACTAAAACTTGTAATCAGTGCAAAATTTGTCATCATCATCAGATTATTTTATGGAAATATATGGTATTGCCACAATAATTTTGAATAAAATTTTGTGATAGAAGCACAATAAGTCCAATATAATAGGTTACCTTGCTTTATTACACTGAATCCCTTTGTTTTTGAGAAATTAATGAATAAACAAATGGAGTAACTATAATAGGGCAACCTTTCTACACTGAAAGTTTCTTGTTGGCCTGCATTACATACCACCTGCTTTTTATGCTTTTCTCACCTCAAGTGTAAAGAGGGATATTTACCTGCAGTGATTTGATGACTTTGTTAATAAATTTATACATGACTCCCTAAAAGAAATATGGCTTTTTCTAAATAACACAAGGCATGTTTTTGATTTTGTGCAACAAACGCATGCAGCTGAAGTTTGCTGATGTTATTCAGCAACATGCTTCAAGAACCAGCCGCTTGAAAGTTTTCCAAAAGTTAAGCTTCTCTTAAAATATATATTATTATTATTATTATTAATTAGAAATTAAAACATTTCTAAAATACTGCACATTATTATAGTAAAATAAAAGGCCAGTATCTTCTTGAAACATTAAATACTTTGAACTACAAGCAATTAAATTACACAGTACCTACAAAAAATTTATTAGACATTTTCTCTAATATGAATTGTATAAATGCTGACCCACTGGTCAGTGAAGATGCTGCACATCCGGCATTAGTTATTGAATTCAAAACTATACAAATCATCTCAGATAATAATCCTGAGCTCGTGAAATTTTGAGATTATAGTCGGGGAGAATATTTCTCGTTATATTTGTATTTAAGTGCCATAGATTGGAAAATACTTTATGAAATGACAAATGTAGATAAAAAAGTAGAGTTTTTAAATGATGATGTAGTTGAAATTATGAATAAATATATTCCGATCATAACTAGGACAAAATCCAAATACCCAAATTGGTTTTCTAAGGAATTAACTCATTTGATTAAGCACAAAGATAATTTTTTCAGAATATACCAAAAATGAAAAAAACATAATTTTTGATGCATGGTCAAGATTACAATCAGAAAAGATAAAAATATTTGCCTTACTAGAAAAAAAAAAAGGTTAAGTCATTTCCAAATAAATTTTGGTAATATGTGAAAATAATGAAAGATGGCTATCTGCAAATTCCACACATTTTAGATAATAATGTACTTATTATTGATAGTGAAAATTTGGCAAATACTTTTGCGAATCATTTGCCAAGTTTTATAATAGTGACAACGTGACTTATGAACAAACTAAACATATTGTAGATGCCTACTATTACTAATTCTCCAGTACAGTAGGCCATTACATCACTAAAGGCCTCCAAATCAATTGGTTTGGATGGCATCCAAAATTTTATTATGAAAGGCTGTACCGTATCTTTATTTTAGTACCTATAGTAGTACATATTTTTAATTACAGTTTAGAAACGGCAACCTATCGTGTCAAACAGAAACATGCAGTTTCTATACTCAAAAAGGGCAACAAACATGATGTCTGCAATTATAAGCCTATTTCTTTATTATGTGGTTTCTCTAAAATTTTTGAAAAAATCATAAATAAATGCATTTTTTTTCATATCAAGACTATTATCAACCCTTCTCAACATAATTTTATCTCAGGAAAATCTACAACAAATTTATTTGAATTTTTTAACTCAATCTATGGTAAGATAATCTCACGTAAGCAAGTAGACACAATTTACTTTGATCTAAGCAAGACTTCTGATACTTGTAACCATAAACTAATTTTATCCAAGCTTGAAATAATTGGTCTGAATGCAAATTATGTAAACTGGATAGGAAGTTATTTAAGCAATAGGAGTTTTCTTTTCAGTAAGAATCAACAATACCAACTCCTTAGCACATGATGCTCCTTCAGACGTACCACAAGGTGGAACATTATCCCCACTTTTATTTAATATTTTTATATACAATATCTGTGAAGTTTTTACAAAATTCTCATGCTCATATGTATGCCGATGATTAAAAATTATATTGAATTATAAATTTAATAACTGATGGTATACTGTTACAGAATTATGTAAATTCTGTTGTTAATTGGTGTAGGCAGAATAGTATGAAATTGAATAAAAGAAAAACTCAAATTATTACATACTCGCAAAGACGCGCAATATATATTTTAAATACTCTGTCAATAATACAGTTCTTCAAAAAAGCAGTGTATAAAGGATTTCTGTATATTACTTGATGCAAAATTATACTTTCATCATCACATTGATTATATATTAACTATTAGGAATAGAAATCCAGGTCTTATAAAATATTTAACTCTGTCTGCTTCTAATTATGATTCATTACTATGTCTGTAGTATACCTTAGGTCTAAATTAGAATTTTATTCAGTTGTCTGGAATTCAATCGCAAATACAGATCCAAACAGAATTGAGGAAATTCAACAAAAAATATTTAGTTTCATTTTTAACAAATGCATCTTCAAAGGTAACAAGAAATTTGACTATGAATTGTCATTAGAAAATTTAACACTTATACACTCTGTTATAGAAGTAACATAATAGACACTGTGTTCCTAATTAACCGTATTATACTGGCAATGTAAATAGTTCAGAAGTATTACATAGTCTGTGTCTGAAAGTACCACAGTATCATCAAAGATCTCCTTTTTGATAATAACTACTCATAGGATGGATCTTTGATTTAATTAAGTGATGTGTAGACAATGTAAATAAGTGCTTATAGCTAATGTAGATATTTTTATAAATACCAAAATTTCAATTTGTAATGTAGGCAGTATTTGGAATTGTAAATAGCATGTGTTGTGTTTTTGGATAAACAGTGGAAACTGTCATGGCCGACTTGGTGTAATCTTGTAGAGCGTAGCTTGTAATAAATACAAAACAACTGGCGACGAGGATGGGATTTTATATTCCTGAGCACCGTCAAGTTTGGCAGCTGTAAGAATGGAACTCAATCCGGTTGCTGTCACGAAGCAGTGAAGATAATAGATTATTATTGTGATGTTTTGTTTGCTTGACTGATGAGGTAGGTAAAAAGATGTCGCTCAGCAAGATCGAGGAGTTTCACGGCGAGGAAGGCAATTTTGAGTGTTATGTGGAATGCCTAGAACATTACTTTATGGCAAACAAGGTTAAGGACGAAGAAAAGTGTAGCTTGTTTTTGAAATTGTTAGACCCCAAAACATATGCGGTTCTCAAGAATTTGTGTGTGCTCAATAAGTCGGGAACAAAGTCATATGCGGAATTGGTGGAATTACTGTCTGCTCATTATGCTCCAAAAAAAATTGTGATCACAGAGCAAGTGAAGTTGTTATGTAGAAAACAAGGCACATCGGAGAGCATCGCCGAATATGCGGTAACCCTGCAAAAAATGTTGATGTCTTGTGATTATGGCCAGTTTTTGGATAATGCATTACGAGATGCTTTTGTGAGTGGGTTAGGAAATGACGATACAGTATAGAAACTATTAGTGGAGGAACAACCAACCTTCCAGTCGGCGTTGAGTAATGCTTTGATAATGGAAGCAGCAGTGCGACAGTCAAAAGAAATGAGACCGGGAGTGGTGCAACAAAAGCCAGAAGATTCAGTCTAGGGCAGTGATGGTGCATGGACTATCGTTTCGAGGAATGGTAGTGGCATGGGGGAGCGAGGAGAAATATTCAGGCAAGTGTCGAGTCGACAAAGGAATAAAAACAGTTACAGATGTAATAGTGGCAATCATTTGGCTGCACAGTGTCTATTTGCCAATTACATTTGCAAAATATTTAATACAGAGGGCCATATTAAGAGGGCATGCCAGGCTCAAGACGTTCACTGTGTCAAAGAAGTAAATTCCAAAGAGTTGGACCTACTTAACATTGATTTCAATGAGGTAAGGGGCCAGGCAAATAGTTTTAGAATGGATGTTTTGTTGAATGGTAAGCCAGAAAGTATGGTAATAGATACAGGGGCTGTGGTATCGGTGTGTTCGGACAGCACATACATGGCAAAGTTGCAGTCGTGTAAATTGAAGAAGACAGAATTGGCCTTGAAAAGATATTTGGGGAAAGCATTACCAATAATAGGTGAATGTCATATTCCAGTGGAATATCAAGGTCAACCGTTGACACTGCCGATGGTGGTGGTAGAAAGCCAAGGGGAAACCTTGCCAACCTTGTTGGGAAGAAATTGGTTGACATCCTTGCGGTTGAACTGGAAAAAGATTGTGGAAACAAAAGAAGTGATAAGTGGACCAGGCATTCATCAAGTGCAAGACAATAAAACCTTTTCATTGGAACGAGAAGCCATCACCATCGAGCTCATATTGGAACACAAGTCTGTTTTTAGCCACAGATTAGAACAATTTATGGTGTCGAAGCTGATGTGGTACTAAAGGATGGGGTCGTTCCTGTCTTTTGCAAGACCCAGTCAGTACCATCGTTTGCGATGAAGGCAGCAGTGGATGCAGAAATTGATAGGTTAGTCCAGTCTGAAGCCATATTCCCAGTAAGTATGCCACAGTGGGCCACTCCCACGGTTTGTGTAAAGAAAAAGATGGAGGGATTAGGTTATGTGGGGACTACAAAGTGACTTTGAATTCAGTGGCCGAAATTTATCATTATCCGTTGCCCAAACCAGCTCATTTTTTCAGCAAGATAGCTGGGGGAACAGTTTTCTGTTTTAAACTTACATTCGGCATATACTCAATTACCACTCAACAAACACAGCCAGCTAATACCGACAATTAATACCCACAAAGGATTGTATTGTTACACTAAGCTGCCTTTTGAGTTTTGCAGTGCCCCATGTATTTTTCAGAAAATGATAGAGGAAGTGTTGAAGGGCATTAAGGGAATGTATGCGTATCTGGATGATATACTGGTGGCAGGTTCGGGTCTGGAAGATGCTAGTCACAAGCTGGCGGAAGTTTTCAAAAGACTGACAGCATATGGGATTAGAGTGTGATAGGAGAAGTGTAAGCTGCTGTGCGTGAGTGTAGTTTATTTAGGTTATCGGCTATTCAAGGGGGGCATTTTCAGACTACCGAAGATAAGGTTAGAGTGATTCAGAAGGCTCCAGCCCCTAGAGATGTTTCAGAACTTTGTTCGTATTTGGGATTACTGCAGTTCTATGGTGAGTTCATGCCCAACCTAGCAACATTGTTGCATCCATTATACCAGCTACTGCAGAAAGATCACCAATGGCAGTGGACGGTAAGACTGTGAACGGGCATTGGAGAAAAGCAAGCAGCAGTTGTTAAGCAGTCCAGTACTAGTGGCCTATGATCCAACGATGCTGATTATAGTGACAGTAGATGCGAGTGCTTATTGTGTAGGAGCATGTGATGCCTTCTGGAGAGGAACTGCTGATAGCCTTTGCCTCCAAAACTCTGTAGAGAGCAGAAGCAGGATACAGCCAAGTAGAAAGAGAGGCTCTTAGTTTAGTGGTTGCAGTGAAGAAATTTAACAAATACCTGTATGGGCACAAGTTTGTTCTGGTAACAGACCACAAGGCACTAACAACGTTGTTTTGGACAAAGCGTGGGGTTCCAGTCATGGCGGCAGCCAGAATACAGCATTGGGCACTGGTGCTGGGACCTATCAATACGAAGTGAAGTACAAGCCAGGTTCTGAGATTGGTCATGCAGATGGGTTATCACGTTTGACTGCACAGAATGAGACCGGAAGCTGTGAACCATGGTTGGGAGAGGCTGATTTCTTCTTTGCACCATTTGAGGACCTACCAGCAGCAGACATAGGAGAAACTATGCAAAAGGACACTGTCGTCAAACAAAATTATCAGATCTCATTCTACGGGGATGGCCACAAGTTTTTTACCCAGAACTGAAGCCATTTGTTTCCCAAAAATTAGAACTAATCCCTGGAGCAGCACCGTTGTGTATTGTGGGGCAACAGAGTGGTCGTTCCAGAGGTGTTGCAAGACAGGGTGCTGAAAATGTTACACGAGGAACATCCGGGCATGTCAAGAATGAAAATATTAGCTAGAAGTTGTGTGTGGTGGCCCGGTATGGACAACCAAATTGAGGAAGAGGTGCGGCATTGTGACATTTGTCAGTTAAACCAGAAGACTGCACCGCCAGTGCCACCCATGAAACTACAACAGCATTTCACACTGTGGAAACGTTGAGAACATTGTTTGCAGTGCTTGGGTTGTCTGTAGTGGTGGTAACCGACAATCTAATGGTGCAGCAGAGAGGCAAGTGCAGACTATCCAGCTAGCACTCAACCGTCAACTGCAGGAAGATAGAGTCAACCGCAACTGTACATTGATGTATTTTTGTTTGCATACAGGAACACCCCACATTCAGTAACAAAGAAGAATCTGGCAGAACTGTTTTTACAAAGGCACCCACGAACTCATTTGGCACTGTTGAAACCATCATTTTCAAGTGCAATGGCAGAGCGGCAAGAAAACATTAAGCTCAGGGCGGACCGAAAACGAGGCCCAATGAGGAGGTTTAGAAAGGAGAAAGCAGTTTTGGTAAAGACAGTGAGGGGAGCAAATACCAGATGGGGCCAAGGCAAGATAAAAAAAACAGATGAGTGCAGTTACTTAAAAAGTACAGGTAAGAGACAGCTTGAAGTTCATGCATGCTGACCACTTGAAGTCTCTGGCTGTTCACATGCCAGCAGCACAAAAACATAAGGAGCGGCAAGTAAATACGGGATGGGAAGAAAATTTAATTTAAGAAGGTTTCAAAGGGAGTCGAGCATACGAGCATACCATCCACTGAAGAATCAGGGGTAGCGAAATCAACTGGGCCACAGATCAAGAGTCTGGGACAAAACTGAAGAGGTGGAACCAAAAGAAAACAACAGCTCAGCCAGATCAATTAGAGTGAGGAAGAGGAAGGGTTTAGAGGATTTTCACAACCACCACCTCCAGATAAAACATTATATTGCAGACGGTCACGTAGACCGATTACAGCACCAGAGAGACTAAATTTATAAATTAAAGGGGGAGTGTACTGTTGGCAGTATTTGGAATTATAAATAGAGCATGTTGTGTTTTTGGATAAACTGTGAAAACTGTCATGGCACACTTGGTGTAACCTTTTAGGGTGTAGCTCGTAATGAATACAACACAATCAAACAATTTCTACCCAAAATAGATAAAACCTAATGTGATGTTATCATCACATTAATTTTATTCATGCTGTTTATTAACCTTGATTCTCTACACAGATGCAATACTCAAAACTGTCTATTGATAGAAGTAATACTCAATTTTTACTTTTAACAATTTTTACAATGGCACTGATTTATTAGGTTTGTGTCAGTAGTACCTTTGTTGTATATGTCTTACTTTTGTTTTGTCCATGTTTTTGTATGTTTGTGTTCATATTGCATGTGTGTTTTTTACATTATATTACGGTGGTGGTTCTTTTATTATTTTTTATATTAATCTTCTTGATTTTTGTCTGTTTGTATTTTTGTCCTTTGTGCTGTTTTATGTACACTGAAGAACAAAAAAAAACTGGTACACCTGCCTAATATCGTGTGCAGTATTACTGGCAGAAAATACTACCTTAAAGCAGCTATGAGGTCAAAATACACATGAAGGCAAGTGGATGTATTTTGAAGAGCAAACAATAGCAGTGAAAACCTGAACTCAATGCAACAACTGGTTCCTGAGAAATCCTCTGAATTGTGCAGGCAACGAGGTAACGATAACGTCATGGTAGGCTATGGCTCGCTTCCCCTGCACGCAGCGGTCAGGCCAGTACCGCATTGCGCCATTACATTGCTATGTTGTGCAGTTTGCATGTGACATGTAATTGAAAACAAGCATGTAATTATACTGTCTCGATGTTGTGTTTCCATGTATTCAATTAGTACTGAAAAAATTAAGATGAGAGTTTTCATAGTTTTGCTAACAGAGAAAAGTCACCAAACAGGTACAAATACTAGGTTTGGTTAGGTAAAATTAATTGCAGAGCATTTATGCCAGGTAAAACTGCAAAAGTGTGTTTGCAGCATTCTACTGAAGATGATTTTGAATGTTCGTCTGCGTAAAAATTCTAACTTTTAGGAATTAAAATACTAAAATTGTTGAAGAAGAACATGAATCCAACTATCACACTGAAGGGAGAAGGGTCTCCTCAGAAGACGACAATCTCTAGCTACAAACGGAAAAGATTGTTCAGGATGCCATTGATGATAATGCGTGTTCAAGTTAATTTTGTGATGTGGAAGTTGTGGAATGTAATGACACTGAAAATGAAAAATGTAATGACATATGTGAATCGCTTGAACTTCATCGCAATCAAGAGATTCAGTGTGAACTAGGGACACAGAGTTACACGAATATATTTTAGGAATGTGAGAAAAGTGGATTTTGATGTTCAAATATTTTCAAATCAAATATTAAAATTTTTGTATAGCATGCAAATAGTTTTGATGTCGAATAGCTACCACTAAAAACTGATCACACAACAAACTGTTCCCCCACAAATAATACTTGTATCTTCAAGTGCAGTATATAATTTTTACAAGATTTTATTCTGCTAAAAAGTAGGTTGTAAAATGTAATAATTAATAAATAATGCTATATACATACACACCATTGTGACAAAACAATGATAATTTGCATGCATCATCGCCAAGAAGAATACATACATTTTGGTAATCATAAAATAAAATAAAATATCTCAAAGTTTTTTGCAATATAAAAGGAAAGGAAACTATTGCCTTAGTGTTGTAGTTTTATTTCCAGCAATCATACTGGTTTATATTCAGTGATCATCATTGTTTTCAGCGTGGGTGAAGCCATAAGTTTAAATAGGCGTATTTTCATGGTTGAGTTGGTAGTAGATTCTGCAAATGCTGAGGTTTGGTGTGTGCGGTTGCAGTGCCATTTTCTAACGTAACACAAACTGTTTGCATATGTTTGCAATTTCTTGCCACTGCAGTCATGATTCAGTACCATAATTGGTTTCCTCTAAGTTAAATTAAAGTATTATAAAACTCTTTGTAAATGCAAACGTTTTGTTGTAAACTCTTGCAATCGGTTTGCGATACTACTAGCGCCGTTAGTTCGCATACCAGCATAGCTATGACGTAATGCCATGTTGGTATGTTTCGTGTACCACTGTCTCATGCTCTCATCAATGTGCTGAAATTCTAGACTTTTGAATGTGTTTGCAGAAACAAAGCACCAGAATTTCCCCAGAATTGCCAAAAACAAGTCTGTGTGTTTGTCATACGAGACCGTGTGGTACGTGAATAAGAGTTATGGAAGTGCACAACCGCGGTAACATAACCTTTAGGCCTACGTGCCTATTTCTTCTGCTGCAAACAAAGTAAAAATATATCCTATCTCTGTAAATGCTACAGTGAAAATTAATGTATAATGGTTTTTCTTAATAACTCTGGTTTTTATCACATTTCTAAACGAGTTATTCTACAACATACCACTGCTGGGATCTAAGGATCGTTGATTTGCCACCGCATGAAATGGCAAACATTCATAAAAACTACTAGTTGTCGTGATTAGTAACGGTCCAGCTCTAATAACTAGGGAATAAAATTTTAAATGAACATCTTTAAATGAGTAGGAATGAAAAGATATGCAGATAACTAGAGCTATACCGATTAACAAAATTGTGCCGATGTGCCGAATCTCTATATATTGATTCACCAATGTGCTGTCGATGTGTGAAAAAGCTTTTTTCTTATATTTAAGTTTAATTTAGGTTACTATAACACTCAAACAATGGTATTGGTGAAGTGCAGCACAATTAAAAGCAATTGTTCACTTATTTCAGTTTACAGTGTCCAAAAAAGTAAATAGAGTAACACAACAAACCACAAAAATTTAAAAAAATATATGTTGGTCTATATTTATATAAATACTTAATTGTGGACTCAGAAAACAGTAAGCAAGTGCAAGGTGGTTTACATGTTTTGTGATAGGCTTAAAACAAAAATAGTGGATTATTTTTATATATGCATTGGTTCTACAATAACAATTAATGTAAGCTAATTGAAATTTTTGTGCTTGAGTGTTTTGCTACACATATTGGTTTGTATAAAATATTTGTTTATGAACAGAAAGATTTAAAATAAACGCATGTCACAGAATTAGTTTTTAACATGAAAATGTTACAAATGAACTCATAAATACAATAGAACCTTTTTTTAATGAATCTGAAAGGAACACTTTCTATTTTCTATATATATGGGAATGTTCATGTGTATACGTGTCTTCAAATAATATACAAAACTGATACACCAAATTTACATTTGCAGAGTTCTTGATGATCTTGATAACCTGTGTGGGTAAGCATTTTATAACTAAAAAAAATAAACAAAAATAATTTTAATATAAACCTAAGTCAAACTGAAATAAATTGTAACCTGTATGGATAGTTTTTCAAGATACCAAAATAAAAAAACTTATGCATGTTGACAAGCAATGCAATATAGACTTTATCATCATCCGGACTTCAACATCTGGTTTGCTGGAATCGAAAGGCCACTTTACCCCCGCCTTGATGGGCGCTGGGTGGGGCTGTGAAAACAATCCCTCCCACCCCTTGCTACTTCTGCTCCAGACCCTCAACCCTGTCAATGTCCAGTTGGTAGATTGTTATCTCAACTGGGTGGAGCTTGGGAAAAAAACTACAAGCTTTGTTTGAAAAACAGTGAAGTTGAGCATCTATTCCATTGAGGCTTTAATTTCCAGATGGCTTAGTTACATGGGAAAACTTTCAAGTTTTGTAAAGGCTAGACCTAAATTATTTATACCAAAATAAGGCAATGTTTGTGTTTGTCAAATCGGCGGAAAATTATGTGAGATTCCGCAGATTATGTCAACATCTGCAATATCATCAGAAAGATATTTGAAATGGCACAGCTCTACAAATAACTACTCAAAATGGGAATGTAAATAATTTGTAATTTTCAGATAAGATATTCGAAGTTCGAATGCAAATCATTCATAAATTACTATTCACAGCTATTCAGATTTTCTAATATTCACACATTCCTAGTATTTTTTTGTAACTGAAGATAGTGTTGAGGAAGACAGTGATGATAATGATGATTTTATTGTAAACAAAGACAGTGTTATTCTGGGAAACTAGTGTAATGAAACACTTGTAACAGAGCCACTAAAATACAATGGTAAAAATTGAAGTTTTTGTGGTGGGCAGCTTGTTATAGTCATTTTCGACTGCCTTCTACAGCTACTGAAGTTTTGTTCACAATGTGGTAAGTTGTGTATGTGATGTGCCGACTGCTGTATGAGGTGCTTCACTCACAGCGACAACGAATTGTACGAAAGGTCATAATGGTAAATGGCATTCACAACCAAACAGTAATGGGCTATCTTCACAAAACATACGACTGGCAACTTCAATGTATCCGTATGGTATGAGTGTTTTTTTTTATTTAAAGAATTTTCAAATATTTTAGGACTAGAAGGTATTTGCAATAACAGTTCTTATACGATTATTATACAGTATGTCGTTCTAGTAAAAATTTTTTTTTTTTGGCTAAACAAAAGAAGTTTATATTTTGAAAATGAGAGTGAAGTCAGACTAGTAGGTGATGGACAATTCACAGTCCAGGTTACTGTGCGTAGCAAATGTTACTTGAATTCAATTTATTGAAATAAAAAAAATTACGTTATGCATCTTTCAATGAACTGTATTCAGTAATCTTTTAGGTCTCCACATGAAAATTTTATTAGAAATTGTTTGAAACCAGTGAAAAAAATAACCAAAGTAAATTGTTAGAAGTATCTGCAACTCCAGCACAAGAAAATAACTGGTTAAAACCACAATAAATTTTCTTCATATGATTAACATTTTCTTTTTTAAAAAATATGCATCCTTTTTTGTAACAACCTTAAAATGTGTGCACACAACTCTATTATTATGAGATTACTTCCATTAATATTGTCAGAAAAGCTGTGATCGACGATTGACATTTAGGATTCAAGAAAATATAGAACATATTCAAAACTAAAATCTTGATGGAAAATGACACATTCAAGAAATTGAAAGAGAAAATGACCGCGATTATAACGTTCATGTGACATCATATAGCTTCCAATGAATTTAATTTGATAAAGACTGAAAGTAATTTGAATATAAATTTGATCGTGTGGAAGGGCCTCAAGTCATTGATATATTTAACAATTTACAGAAGTTTTCATAAAATGCAATATACAGCCAGATTAAAACTAAATATTTTAAATGTAAATATTTTCAAAACAGATGAACCCACGAGAGACAAATTCACGAGATTATAAATAATCGTTACAGACAATTTGTACACCAGCTACCTTCTTACATAACTGCATTTCGTCAATAAGTTTATATATTAAGTTTAAATATGTACCCAATTTTTTTGCTTGTTTTTTTCATAGGTTTTTCACATTCATCATTTGTATGTTTTACAAAACAATTTATCATTAAATTTTAATAATTGTTAACCAATATTTTTTTTAAGCATTCATTGCACATTTTCACAATGTTGGGTTTATAAACTAAGTGTGCCATTTTAGACCTCATTGTACAATTTGTTTAAAATTTGGACAATACATTAATTAAATATTTTGTATATTCTTGATGTCAAAAACTGAACACAGTAATTAGGATGAAGTAATTTTACACTGTCATAGGTTTTTATCCTGCAAATAATGAGATTCTTTATACAATGCGAATTTACTTTCATAGGTGAACTAGTGAGAATGTTTTCATGGTGTAATCTATTTATTTCGTATAAAAGGTATTTTATGCAGGTTAACTAATAAACTTAGTTTACTATATCTTAGTTTAGCCAAATATGAGATTTTGGCAACATGTTACTCGAGTGGTTTTAAATAATTAAGTACTTGTAGGACGTGTGTTATAGGCCTCTGGTGTAATTTTTATACCAATTACAGTATGATTGTTAAACATTAATGTATTAATACTATTGTAGTTTATTCATACCTCTGGCTCAGCGAATTGGGACTCCTGAAGGAATCAGTAGGAAATATGGTTCAAGCACACACTGCAAATCATATTTATATACACATCACAAAATTTTTTTTAACACTTTGTCTAAGACGAGTAGCTGACATTTCTGGAACTATTGTTTGCAGCTATAAATAAAAAAGTTTCAAAAGTTTCTAGTTATACGTACATTACATGAATACAGTGCTTACTTACTTGTCTCTGTCCTTTGAGATCTAAAACATGACATTGAAGAATATTAAAACCGCGTTGTTAAAAGTTATAAATTGAACATATTCCACCTGTCATTTTTATCTTTAAAACATGCTCGAATATCTCTTAATTCCTATGTTATCTATTTCATAAAACGACGTACCGTGACATTTATTTATATGGTTGCGCGGGATCTACAAAGGTATCTGTCACACCAGACTGCGAGAGCGCAGCACCATTGCGCATGTCTCTCCAGAATTGGCAAGCTGTCCAGTAGTCTCTTTTATCGTATTTGTGCGAAGTCTGTGACACACACAACAATGGACATAGACAGTGGGAAAATAGTGGATTTTGTGGTGTTGCAGAAAGGACAAGTAGTAGGCGAGTTAGAAAAACCTGTGTACAAAACTTTGTTAGACAGGTTATTAAAACATATTGGAATATTGCTTTTCGTATCAGACAGGCATTGTGGCATACGAAAAATTATGCGTACTAAGTTCAGTGCAATAACTCATGAATTCGACATTTGGCATATTTCCAAATCATTCACAAAGAAGCTTAAAACAGCAGGAAAAGAACTTGAACTTATTCGAGACTGGACATCTAGTGTTATAAAATAGAAATCACTTCAGTTATGATATGGTTGCATGCACAATATTAGCCATATTAGACTTTAATTATGATTCAGAAAGGCCCCAGACTCAAGGGAAACTGACATATTCAAAACCTTTGAAGGGATGGGTTGGTGTAAACATATATAAATGTAAAAAACATGTCTGGCTGCACAAAATTCTTTATAGTCATAGAAGCAGTACAATACAACTAATGCTTGCAGCTGGATGATGACCCTTACACATTCACGGACATGCCAAGGCATATTGCCACTGTTTCTCGACCCCAGTCCGTAGAAGAAATATGTCACTTTTCAAGATTCCGTACAGTTTTGTAAATAAAAAGGTAATCAGTTTTAATTTATTTACTGTAATATCATTCTGCGTTAACTTAAATAATAGGAACATAGTTTATTTTATATATTTTTCAATTGTGTATACAATGTAAGTATATAACATGCTATAGTTATAACATTTGTATACACAGAGAGAGTATAAAAGAATACTTCAATTTTGAAGGTCTATAATATCAAAACCAAACAACCTACAACCTTGATTGACCAATCAAATGAACTGTAGAATTGTGAAGTTTGTTTACCATATCTTCATAAATGTTCAATATGACCACCACGAGTGAATCAAACGACATCTACGTGATAATCAAGCTCGTTCCACACTCATCAGCATGTCCGGTGTTACGGTTTGGATTGTGTCCGTAATTCTCGTTTTGAGGTAGTCAATGTTAGCCGGCAATCGTGGACAGAACACTTGATCCTTTATGTACCCCCATAGCAAAAAATAGCATGAGGAATCCGGGCTTCATAGAAGCCAGTGATGAAGAGCCTGGTCACCAGCTGCTCCTCGACCAATCCAGTGTTGCGGTAACGTCTTGTTCAGGTATCCGCGAACAGCTTGGTGCCAATGGGGTGGCGCACCATCCTGCTGGAAAATGGAGTCCCCCGCCACCTCTTCTAACTGAGGAAAAAACCACTCTGCAAGCATGTCCAAATAAGGGATTCCAGTAACAGTGGGCTCATGAAAAAAGAAAGGGCCGAAAACAGTGTCTTTGGATACAGCGCGAAACACGTTCACTTTGGGGGAAGCGCGCTCGTGTTCGGTGGTTTCATGTGGAGGCTCTTGACCCCATATCTGCACGTTGTGCCGGTTCACCTTACCATTTGTAAAGAATGTCACTTCATCACTAAAAACCAGCTTAGACATGAAAGCATCGTCTACCTCGTTCTGGGCAAGAACGAAACACGCACAAATCACGTCTCAGTTCTTTATCCCTTACGGTAAGATCCTGTACAAGCTGTAACATGTATGGTTTGTACAGTAATCGCTTTTGCAACACTGTCTATACCATTGATTGAGGGATTTGCATTTCCCGGCTAGCTTGTCGAGTTGATTTTCTCGGACAGCAAACGAACGCTTGTTGAATCTGTTACACATTCTCTTCGGACACACGCTGCCGCCCGGAACTTTTGCCTTTGCAAAGGCACCCTGTGCCACGGAACTGACGAAACCAACGTACGATACTCCATCTATTGGGAGGGTGACGTCTGCGATTCACATTTAGCAAACTGAATAACACAGAACGCCTTCTGTTGTTCCGTCACCATCGTGATGCAGACTAACACAACACACGCTCATAGTGCGACGACAGACGCTTCCAGTGTCATCTCTCTGCACACAAAGGAAACATCAGACAGTCCCCTTCAAATTGCAGTGTTGAATGCGAGCTCGCTTCCCCCTCACCACCTCAAACCGAGCATTACAAACGCCATCCAAACCATAACACCGGACATGCTGACAAGAGCGTGGAACGAGTTTGATTATCGCGTAAATGTCGTTCGGGCCGCTCATGGTGGTCACATTGAACATTTATGAATGTATGGTAAACAAACTTCACAGTTCCGCAGTTCATTTGATTGGTCAATCAAGGCTGTAGGTTGTTTGGTTTTCATATTATAGACCTTCAAAATTGGGGTATTCTTTTGTACTCACCCTGTACAATAAGTCAGTCAATTTCCATGGTAACATATGCAGCCTGGTCTAAGCTGTGAGTTGGAGACCGGTGTAAATACCTTTCTGCTCTGGATACTTTTTTCTAAAAGTGTTAACGACACAAGATGGAATGACAACTGTTTCTCTAGCCGATAGCAGTCCACACATTTATCCAGGAAACAAATTGCTTATCTGCGATGAGAAGGTGTTTCTTTTTTATCCTTTTTGTTTTAAGCCTTAAATTATGGAGTCATTGATAACACTTCACTGTCTAAAATAACTCTGTTAAATGATGGACTAAGCAAAAAGCACTTGTAGAGTTCTGATTTTACAGGTTTGATGATACTAACCTCTCAACAATGTAAGTTTTGCTAGTCCGTTTCCATGTTCACACACAATCCACATAAACACCAAGTTTGTATGTTTTTGATCGTCCTGCTGTGTCTGGAATATTACTGTCACTGTTTGAACAATTATTATCATCTCTTCTTCTTGGTTCAATCTGATAAGGCTCAATGTTAATGGCCATAGTGTCGGCCACTGTCTTGACTGAAGCGTCGTGTCGAGGGAGAGCCGTGTGGTCGTGGAGTCCGCCAAAGCCTACGATGAAATCGCGCTTCGCTTTCCTACCAACTTCAGAGTCGCGTGTCTTTGGAACTATACAGCGCAAACATGCTGGATTTTTTTTTTTTGCAATCACTGGCATTGAACAATCTTTTTGAATAAAACAGCAATGAAAATTGCATTGTTTAACCTCACAGCTCATTTAAAAAAAATAATTCTTTATCAGGATAATATCACTGATTTATTGTTCACATTTACATTTTCATACTCTGAGGAAACACACATTTATAAACTATAACACATTAACATAGCATTAACATAGCATAACTAAGCAATCCAAATACTACTCCTACTAATAACAATCTCCTTTCCCTCTAATATCATTTAACTCAGCCAACTAAAATATCAAAGTTAGCAACAAATCATCTTTTCTTAAAACAATGAATCCATACCATAAAAATTAATTCAATTTGTTTTATTAGCAGTCCATTGCATTAGCAGCTGCATAGGCAATTCAATGGAGTCTATATTGTGCACTAAAAATATTAAATATATATTTAATTAATTACACATCAGCAAACATACAAAACAAACAGGATGGCGTTCAGTGCATTTCAATTTTCACATGTTCCTCTTAATTCTGTGTGATAACAATATGTTCATTCTAAAATATGAGTTGTGGTTGGGTACTGAAAAACTAAGATGTTAAGGCTGCATCTGAGTAAGGTCCGAAAAGACCATTATTACCAGAGCTGGTTTCTGTCTAACTCTCATCACAATTTGTGAGCTCGGAGTCAGTATCCAAGTAGTTCACAGCCCATAATAATCACGTAGTCTTCATGCTGTTGGACTTTCTCTGTATAATCATATGGCAAGAGACCAAAATTCTTATCATAGTCATTGTATCCAACTTCTGGGCAGCTATCTTTAGCCCAACCCTAACCCAAACCGAAGACATTAAGTGCATTAGCACCACAACATGTCAGAACATCAGTCCGCACAACTGTGCAGGCCTTTCTCGGCCAGGGCCAGGACCATATTGTTCATGGGGCACTGAGTACATTGAGGCACTGTCTGTTTCCTGCTGAACATGTGGACACAAAAGATAGGAATTATGTGCAAATGAACATGGTATTTCAAAATCTCCTTGTACAAGGAACTTCAAAATGTGTTCTGTGATGTCACTGTGATTGCTTTCAAAATTAGTGTTGTGATTTTAACAGATATTACACAACTCATAAGTGCCTTTTTTTCACTCACATAAGTTTAATTCGTTTATATGTAATACTGATTAGAGAGTGCAAGACTTGCACCCCTCTGGCATCACAGCTGTTCCCTGCAGCTCCTGTTCCACAACAATGTTATAAATCAAATGCAACACATACTATACTGACAGGGCAAAGCTAAGTGAAGCCAGGAGATCAATTATGACTACCTGACATCTGCACAGATGCAGTGGAAAGTAAGGAAAACTCTTATTCCTCTTTGCACCCATTACCTCAAGTGGAGTTTAAGACTTATATAATCCCACCACAGAGCACTGCAGCTGCAAATTTTGCATTGCCCCTAAACACCAATATTTTATTGGCACCCTGGACATGTTCCTTCACTGTCGCCACTCCATAAGCAACAGGGTCGGTTGTTGTTGCTCTCTGTGATTAGTGATATCCTGACATGTGGCAACATCACTTCGGTATTGACTTTGTTCTTAATTCTGAACCATGCCAAGGACACATCTTAAATAATCACTGGTTTGGCCTCCAAAGCATGTGGACGTGATACCTAGTAATCATGGCCACTGGAGAAAGCTAAATTAGTAAAAAAAAATATACAAACTATGACTAAATACTGGCCTTGCCATATTTACTACAAAGAAATGCTTCCTAGTTTTTAAAAAAATTGACATCTTGGAAATAATGTGGGCAATATATTTGCACCTTAGCTTATTTTGCCTCCCAGCAAAGCACTGTTGCTTGCAGGACATGCCTGGAGATTGATAGCATGAGTGGACTGAGAACGACACGAATACTGTACATGCAACCAGATGAGATGTTTAAACGTAAGGCAACGTATTTAATGCCAGTTCCACTTTCAGCATAAATTTGCATGAATGGGGATATTTTTTTTTTTATGTTGGTGTGATTGGACTGTGTCCATTGCAGACCATGAGACTAAATAAAATAAAAATTGCACACACACACGATGACGAAAACTAAAACACAACACAAGTGAACAAACAGTGCAAAAACAATATCAGTGGACACAGCTGAACAATAAAAACATGCATACAGAAAATAGGACAAAAACCACAATGAAACACAGTTCAGGAAAAAGTATTTCTCGTCAGATTATGACCAAATAATTTGACACTACAAACGACACAGGAACCACAAAAATAACCAGAGAAAATAATAGATAAAACCAACAGAGAGGACACAGAACGACGAAAAAGTGATAACACAATTACAAGTCTTTATGATGTTTCGGGGCCTGGAATCTGTCCCCTTCTTTAGTTGAGACACTCGACTCTACGAACTACTGCGATTGTTCTACTGAAAACATGAACAACTTTAAATGTGGGCTGCTCACCTGCCAACCCGGAACATGAACAACTTTAAAGTGGGCTGCTCACCTGCCAACCCGACAGTGTTAGCGATAGTGGACCAGCCTGAAAGCCACCCTCCCGCTCAACCAATGTAACAGTTATTTGCTCTTTGTTTTCATCAAAGTCATGGGACTGACATCACCATCTCTGTTGTAGCCATGCACTCACTAGTTGGAGGTAAAGGGAAGCACTATGTAAACACTTGAAAAGGCATGGGATTATCAGTAGAAACAGATCCCAATTTTTTTCTGGCAAACTGTTATGACAGAACCAATGAAAGAGTTATACAGGGGCGGGCATTATACCCAAGTAAATACTGTAATAAGTGAAGCATTGCTGTAGCTCATTGCAAACACTACTTTACACTACTTTCCGCTTGCCTGCAGCTATTTTGTGTGTTTGAGACCTCGAAACGTATGAGCTGTAGGGCCGACTTTTGCTCGCTCACCACTTATCTCATCACCTTACGTGCAAGGTGACTTCAAGCGGTGAACCTATATTTTTAAGGCACACTACTAAAGATAAAAGTAAAATATGTATCTGAAGATCACACTGAAGTTACTGTGTAGAAGATTTAGCAGCTCAAACTGATTCCGAAAACACCCATTTTTGCCATTTTCACATCCACAAAAATTATTCTTGGAGTTAAAATGAGAACCTGAAACTGAACTTTGGGCAAGAAATTTTTTTATAGGTTGACAAGATACAAACTGATATGTGCAGACCCCAGTGCGAAGCAGCTATCAGTCACTGTAGCCTTTAGACATGGAGGGGGGCAGTTGAACTGCCACTAACTTCTGGGTAACGTCGGTCCAGTATGGTTGCAGTCCTGTTTACATAATACGCAATGTATGGCATTGACTTCGGGACTTAAGTCACTGATTTCATCCAGTAAGCCACTACAGGGACAGGCAGGGGAATTGTGTACGATTTTGAAACACATCTGAAAGAACAGAAGCAATTGTATAAACCAATATGCAATGTTACCCAAGTGACAAGTGCTGCAAAAGGTGTTTCTCAGACAATTGTAAAAGGAATTTTGGCTGAAGGTAAAGTTAAAAGCAAAAATACTTAATATTTCTCTCAATTTGCAGGTAAGAATGAAGAGAAAAAGAAATAAATTGAAGTTTATAACTTCACATGTGGAGCCATAAGGAAGAAAATTCAAATGTTCTATACTGTTCACAATACAGTTTCAACATTTAAAAAATTGGCCAGGGCATTACAAGAGGATACTGTTTTAAATTGCATTACAGAGCACTTAAGGAATTTGTTGAAGAGTTTACAGTTTTGATGGAAGAAGTGCCAGTACACTTGCATACTAGATAAATCCCTACTTCAACTGTATCAGCCTAATCTACTATCAGCCCGTACCCTGAATGGAACAGTTCCTGGTTGTGCATACCACATGCTGTTTATAAGGACTCAACTAACCCTGTTGTGGGGATTGTCTGGGGATGACATGGCCTATCCCTTCAATGAAGTGGTAACGACACATTCTGTAAAATGCCTTAGGCTGCAATTTGGCATACAGACTGTATTAGAGTTGTCAAGTATGGCACAGCTTAGTTCTTCTGGTAAGACACAGATGAAAGTGAGCCAAAGATTTGGGCAGCACTAAAAGCCTTTAGAGCTGATGGGAGTGAGGCAAGTAGGAGATTGAGCAACAATGGTATGCAGTAGTATGTACAAGAGCATCTAAAAAAACACTAGCCAATGGTAATTATTACCATAATTCCTTGGTGCGAAAAATCCAGATTTGGCACTGTTGGGAACTGAAAGGACAGAGATGGCTTGTAGGTTGGCATCAGGTTTTTGTAGCCATCTTTCAACAACATTTCTGGATAGCATACGGAGCTAGAATTGTGACGGACTTGCAAGGGCTTCAGACCACTTGGTGTGGATATGAAAGTTGCAGAAACACTAGCATTTATGTCACTGGCAGAGTTTTAGCAGCAGCAGGAACTCCCAATAGCACAATGCAAACTTTGGTTCTCATCCTGTTGCTGCTTAATGATTCTTATTCATGGACACCTGGTAGTGGAAAACTCTTAATACTCTGAAATGGGCAACTGTAAAACTTTTAAGTGTTTATGCACCTGGGGTGCTTGTGGCTTACTGTCCTGAAAATAATGACTTAGTTCTGCAAGCCCAGAGAAAGGTAGAATGAACACCAAAGAAGGTTTACTGGTAGTTTTGTACTGTTCTGGTGGTTTAAACAGGCATTGTATGAAACAGCACACAGTAATAATAAGTTTACATCTCTGTAAAGAAAACAGTAACTTAAAATACCAATAATGTGTATTGTGAACTGGAGGTTTGAAAATTCTCAAATTTCTTGAAACAGCCTCTTTTACACATCTGGCCAGAGTTGGAAACATGAAGCCCTGCCCAACTGGCTCATCCTCCATTTCTACATTCACGTACTACGTATAGTAGAGATCAGCTCTAAAGAACTCAATATTAGGAGCTGCACAAATCTCTCTAATCCACTCCACTCCACATATGGTAGATGGGGCAGACGTAATGAAATGAGACTGGGAACGTGGTCTGTGGCTTGTATGCCCGCTCCACAGCAGCTCATGAGTTAGCTGACTGGAGGTGCAGCAGACATGCATACATCAACTTTTAAATGACTGTTCTCATACTTATGGATAATGAGTAAAACTTGTCAAAAGGATTGGGAAATGCAACTTGCCTAACTGACATGGCTAGCAAGCAAAAAACTTAAAATAAGGCTATGAAAGTCAGTGGGACCATTATATTATAATAAATTCCTACTAAAGAAAATCAATGTTTAGTACACACATTTTTAGAGGAATGATAAAAAGAGGAACATACTTTTCTGTAGCAACTTTCCACCATTTTGCTATGCTTGTCTTATCTTTTTTTGACAAGTTTGGATCACTTTGGGACATTCGCCTGCTCCACTTTTGGCCTTGACTTTTACACCTGTACATGTGGTTATGAGGTGAGGTAAGAAAATTTGTGAGTCCCTGATGTGGTTGAGGAGAAAAAAAGCAACACTTGGTGAAAGAGTAGGCAGAGTACGGAGATGCACTTCCACAATTCTGCTGGCAAAAGTGGCTTCGTGTTAAATGTTGTCTGGGCAAGAGAACATTCTGTTGTTGGCAGCAAGACTCCACATTGAAATTGGAAAATGGTGAAACCTTATTCCTTAAACCATAATTCACATGAAATTGCATTGCGTGGTGATTTGCAAACTGGGACCACATTCTTAGATTTTCTTCAGAAGATGGACTGAAGATGTTTTCCGTTTGCAAGTGATGGTCAACAGAAGGAAAATCTGTGCTTTCGCTACAGTTTTTTGAAGGTGTCACATTCTGGAAATCCATCTTTTTCAGTAACAAAGTCTGAATGTCTCTGTAACCTTTGCAGGAAGCAATGTCCAATGCTGTCTGATGGGCTGCATTGACAGCGTTTGGATTGGCACCTCTACTTATCAACAAGTCTACCACTGCAAAGTGTCCATTACATGCTGCCATCATCAGAGGTGTCAGTCCTAGAAATCAGAAGCACAAGTATTAAATATAATACCATATATACACACACACTTATATATGCTATACATACGGTTTTACCAAATTTCACTTAATATATATCTCTATAAATAGACTAGTGTCACAAATAAAAAACTGATATTTTTCAGAATGGAGCATTAAAGATTTCTGTTACTTTCACTATTAAATATTAGCCGCATCAAGTACCCAGGTTAAATTTTTCTACATTTATTTTTATCAAATATACACTTTTTCTAAAGTCCATTGAGTATACTGTCTACAGTAACAAATAGCAACACCTGATTAATTATAAAATCATCACCTTGGTCAGCAACACACAACTTGCTCTCTGGCAGCCAATTTTCAAAAATAAATTTATGTCATTTTACATAAAAATAATCTCGTTTTGGGGTTTTTTATGTTACTATCCCAAAAAAGAGTATATTTTGCAATGTGATGTTCTTCTGTTTATGGAGTGATACGTTTAATACATTTTCAAAGTTCCATAAACTGTGGAATGTCTGTGTGTGAAACAGAAAAATCATGACATTACATAAGCATGCCATCTCGTTTTAACAAAACATGGAAAAAGTTGCCCAAGTTGTGCCTTATTGGGCATACTTTAGTCCCTAGTTAATTGCATCAAATGAGTCAGAATATGTTAAACTGTAAAATACAGTGTCCTGTGCATAATTCATGGTGTACAGAGGCAGAGCCTCCAACATTGTGTGTAACTTGTGCCAATAAAAAAGAAGTCCCAGTGATCAGACCCATGCCCCAGGAAACTTTTGCCGAGTGAAAATTATCATGATACTCAAAATAATGGGACATGTGGACTTCCATGCTATCTGGGGAAAGAAAGGCTTTCTAAAACTAGCATTTTCCATCACCTGCTATCAAACTCAGACACTCCCAACCAGGTTCATATATATATATATAAAGACACACACACAGAGGCGACAAAAGTCATGGGATACCTCCTAATATTGTGTCGGACCTCCTTTTGCCCGGCGAAGTGCAGCAACTCGACGTGGCATGGACTCAACAAGTCGTTGGAAGTCCCTGGCAGAAATATTGAGCCATGCTGCCTCTATAAACGTCCATAATTTCGAAAGTGTTGCCGGTACAGGAGTTTGTGCACAAACGGACTTCTCGATTATGTCCCATAAATGTTCGATGGGATTCATGTCAGGCGATCTTGGTGGCCAAATCATTCACTAGAATTGTCCAGAATGTTCTTCAAACCAATCACAAACAGTTGTGGCCCGGTGACATGGCGCATTGTCATCCATAAAAGTTCCATCGTTGTTTGGGTACATAAAGTCCATGAAAGGCTGCAAATGGTCTCCAAGTAGCTGAACATAACCCTTTCCAGTCAATGGTCGGTTCAGCTGGACCAGAGGACCCAGTCCATTCCATGTAAAAACAGCCCACACCATTATGGAGCCACCACCAGCTTGCAACAGTTCCTTGTTGACAACTTGGGTCCATGGATTCATGGGGTCTGCGCCACACTCAAACCCTACGATCAGCTCTTACCAACTGAAATTGGGACTCATCTGACCAAGCCACGGTTTTCCAGTCGTCTAGGGTCCAACCGATATGGTCACGGCACCAGGAGAGGTGCTGCAGGCGATGTCATGCTATTAGTAAAGGCACTCGAGTCTGTCTTCTGCTGGCATAGCCCAGTAAAGCCAAAGTTCGCCGCACTGTCCTAACAAACACGTCAGTCGTACGTCCCACACTGATTCCTGCTGTTATTTCACGCAGTTTTGCTTGTCTGTTAACACTGACCATTCTGCGCACACGTCTTTGGTCTCAGTCATTAAGTGCAGGCGGTCGACCACTGCGTTGTCCATGGTGGGAGGTTATGCCTGAAATTAGGTATTCTCGGCACACTCTTGACACTGCGGATCTCGGAATTTTGAATTCCCTAACCATTTCAAAATGGAATGTCCCATGCGTCTAGCTCCAACTACCATTCCGCGTTCAAAGTCTGTTAATTCCTGTTGTGCGGCCATAATCACGTCACAAACCTTTTCACATGAATCACTTGACTACAAATGAAAGCCCAACCAATGCACTGCCCATTTATACATTTTGTACGCGATACTACTGCCATCTGTATATTTGCATATTGCTATCCCATGACTTCTGTCACCTCTGTGTATATACATATACATACACACACACACCTCTACTCCCCTATCACTATCTCTATCTCTCAGCCAACAGCAAGTGCTACAGACCAACCATATTACAAATGTTTAAACTGTACACAGTAGTACCACAGTTCATATTATTTTACAGACTTCTTTTAAATAATATATATCCAATATTTATATGTATCTCGTGTCTTTGTGAGCATATCCCTATTAACATAATTGCAATTTGAGACTATGGAGTCAGTCTGTCTCAGCTATGAAGTCAAGATTTTAACAGTTCGGCAAAAGTAGTGCCAATGTTTACTTATTGCTTATATTTGCATCCACCATCAGCTAATGAGTTAAGTAGCAGTATTTTGTTAATTTACATGCTCTCATTTATCAGATTATTCACTTGTCATTACACTGCTTGAGTATATATCAAATACTAAACAAATTTTAGAGTGTTCATACATAAACTTCTGTCTCAAAAACTGCTGGATTATGGAAGTGAAAATAGGTAAGTATGCGTAACATAAAATATTTGTCACTGAATTATAATGTGGAAGTATAAAAGCAAATAAGTTTAAATGTAGGCACAACTCAAAAATGTATGTGCATGCTGGCCAAAAAAACACTACTTTATGTGACAAGGGTTTAAAAATCAGTCGTACAATATTTTTTCAATAATAGTCAGTTTTTTGTAAAGTACATTTTACACAAACCATTTTCCATGGCTCACTGCTGTAACCTGTACATCATATTTTGCGGCACTTCCAGTAGACACACGTTTATAACACTAAGCTGTGCAGCACAGTTCAATTTATTATAGACAGAAAATTTGGCTTAAATGTTCTTC
The DNA here is from genome assembly GCA_002778355.1 of Clitarchus hookeri. Taxonomy (NCBI): domain Eukaryota; kingdom Metazoa; phylum Arthropoda; class Insecta; order Phasmatodea; family Phasmatidae; genus Clitarchus; species Clitarchus hookeri. The sequence continues at coordinate 363,464 of NQII01001688.1, forward strand.
ATACTAATTGTGATCATTATGCAATAGCAGTTTAGACATTTCAGCAACTATGTCAAGTATAGAAACAATAGTATTTCATTTCAGGGAAATTGTCAGACAGCACACCTTCATTCATAATAATAACAAATAATTTCACAATTAAAAGTGGCCTTCTTGTTACTGGTTGGCGAACAAGAAGCTGTAGTGTATGGCATGTTAAAGTTTGCACATAGAATGAGGCTAATTATAAATTAATTGTGGCACCGAATGCACCTTCATAACAATATGTCATGTTAACATAAATATTATTTGTTTCAAATATTATTCCCACACAAAAATTGTGTGATTAATTACATTTATTTTTGCCAAGTGATCTTTTACATAGGAGGGGTAGAAACAGGATGCTCGTTACACAAAATGGCATGCCATGGCAAAAGCTGTAGTTTACACTGTGAAACAGGACAGGACGGCGTCCTGCCCTCTGGACTGTCTGCCATGCAGTGCGCCCAACTTCATCGCATCACTATGCACAATGCCATAGTACAGGGTCAGTGAGTGGTGTGGTGCAAGTAAGAGCAAGGCAGTGTCACTAACCCCCCCCTCCCGTCCTTAGAAATGAGGCGTGGAAGGGTTTTCACACCCAAGTTGCAGGGCAAATAAGAAACAGATTTATTTTTATTTGAAACACAGGGACGCGTACAAAACATGAGAATCGCCCATCGTATTTTATCAGTTTTGTTTATTTGTTTCGAGAGTTCCTTGTGTTCACCTCATGACGTCACCCTCACTTCACCCCACCATTTGATTATTGTTGCAAGTGTTACATGTGCGTAAATTTATTGTTAAATTTTTCAGATGTGTTTTGCAAAAGCAAATGTGTATATTCTTTTATTCATGTAGCATGCAAGTAGTTCCAGCAAACAAGCCGCGGCTGCGCGCACCCACCATAGTCATTGTCCAGCCGTCCAGGGTTGGCACGTGTCGTATCGCACTCCGGGTGCATTCACGTTTCCGTGCCAAACATGTAGCTTTCTATAGACTTAGTAAATTACCAGAATCTTTTATTTGTTCTAGCACCCGGAGACCCCCCCCCCCCCCCCCCCNACGTGTTCATGTGCTTTCAGCAGTTTAGCCCATCTGGCGGGCGTGCGGCCAGAGTCTGCATATGCTTCGCTCTCTAGTTAATTAGTGTACCGTGCAAGGATAAATATACGTCCGTTTTCAGACTACATATGTTTCATTTCTGAGCACCGCCCACGAGGCATTTCGGGGTAGGGGTCCCCTACAACCTGCAACCAAATATGTCTTCACCACCACCCAAGTATGTACAGTTTATCTAATTCAGTGCTCATCACAGTTTAAGGCATATGGGTCAGCCTCTAGAGGCCCACTTCATTCGAACGTAAGTACTAGACACGAGGAAGTCTGCCTTCTTCAGCATCATTGGAGGTGTTTACAACAATGAAACCACAGAGGGAACGGCACACATACGGGCGGTTGTCCGCATAATCATGACAGTACCAACAACTTCACCTCGACACCGCCTGCCAACGGTGTCTGGCACCTAGTCGGGTAACCTTTCCCAAATATCACTCCTTCACAGCCACCACACCGGCATTAACTGTCGCCTTTCCATTGCGTACCCTTCACTCATTCTCCTTTTTCAAGAAAATCCAGCCCAAAAAGTCCTAAATTTCACAGGAACTTCAAAATTTTACTCAACAATTTTTCTATCCTTTTTCCTCCCCGACTGCATTAAGATTGCACCTTGGGCCCACCGTGAACAACGTGGGACAATGATCTGATGCCAGCCCGATGCCAGCCCGATGCCATAAAGATGCCCAGACGCCCATGCACGTGGGAGTAAAAGCACACCAAAACCAGATTCGCAGTTACCATTGCATTAACGATGCAGGGCACGCGAAGCAAGTCGGCCATATTGGAGACAGCGAGGCATCACCACCTCTCCCCCTCCAGCGCTGTGAACTATGCATCAAGAGCGGGTGGGTGCACCTGCACTCACCCTCTCCACGCATCAGCACCACATCACTAGCTGGGAGTATCGATCAGCACAGTGGGACGTGTGCTCAGGCACGCACACCCGTACACCATCAGCCGGTACACCCCTCCACACGGGCGTAGGGAGGACAGCTGCGAGGGGTAGGCCGTGGTCTTGACCTACACCGCAGAGTTTGGTTGTCACGTCACGAACGTAAACAATGGCTTGCCTGACACATGAAGGCATCCCGACACCTCTGTGTTGGCAGTGTTTCCGCCCCGTTCTACAGAACTTAGTGGCTAATTATGAACTGGGAACACGCTACTGCAAATGCGCTCGTAAGACCAGCCCTATAAGCAACCACGTCGCGAACAACCGCAAAACCAAAGACGGCTCCGAAGTTTTGCAAAGCCAAATTAAACCAAATTGTGAACCAGAACTTTTTTCCAACACCAACCAAAATTATCACACCTACTTATTGTGTTGTGTACAAGACAAGGGGTTCCTACCTTAAAATGCAGCCTGTGTACACAGAAATACCATGCAGTGTGCCTGTCCAGGATCAAACTCGCTACCGTCAGCGGGACAGACTTTCAGTGCCAAGAATACTTTCACTCTGCCAATCACCTGAACACTTCCACCGTGTTCCAGGACTTGTTGACTGGACCAGACTGCTATCCTACAACACAGTGTCACCGACCAATGTGCAAAGGGGTAAGAGAATGCAGATGTCAAAGTGCAGTGTTTGTGCAGTGGATGTACATGGGCAATGTTTGCAGCCTGGCGAGAAACTGATAGGGCAAGATGGCCAATTCACATGTCGGCAATGCACAGCAGTGGCAGACACAACACCGCAACTGTCACACACTACCAGCACGCATGTGGCAGATGTAAACAAAACCACGCCACTCGCTCATTCCACACCCCGCGAGCCAGTCTTGACTTCAGCACTTCTCCCTCTACTATCACTCACTCCTTACACACCGCCACTTACTACCTACTTTCCCACGCCTGCCTTTTCACAATAGCTGATCCCAGTGTCACCAAACCCACACACACCCCAATTTCCGCAACCAAACCCGGTGACGCAATATCATATCCACATTTTTGTTCCACCAGCTGCGAGCACGTGGCCACAAAGCAACAGAAGGCAACACCTACCTAACCACTGCAGCCACCCCTACTCTTGCACCAGGATCAACCAATGCCACCATGCCCTCAAGGTTCCAGTCACTACCCACCTTTGCGGGCTCACCTACAGAGTACCCATCATCGTTCCTGGGTGACTGCACATCACGCCTAACTATGTTGGAGAAGCACGTTCCTGGTGGCAGTTCATCAATCACTGCAGCCTACAGTGGGAGGAGTTTCTCCACGCTTTCCAGTGCCGCTTTGGAGGAGCATTTGCATTGCTGCAAGCTAACATTGGAAGAACAGCAGACAACAGAGAAACTGACCACATTCATCACCCGGAAAATACATCTTATCACATGTTTCCACCCACACCTGCCTGAGAGTGAAGTGCTAGAAGTAGTCGCAGAAACAGTGTGTCCAGAGTACCATGCTGCGTTGGTACCACTGTTCAAGAGGCTTAGATGAACTCATGCGCACCACAATAATCCTGGAGCGAAATCCGTACCAGCCGTGCCGTGAACGGGACCAGAGTGCCACAAAATGAACCCACGAGCAACATCAGGACAGTGCAAAGGGACAGGACACAGTTCAAAACCATGTCAAAACAAACTCTTTCGGTCAACAAAGGGACAAAAATTCCAGTACAGGAAATAACACAGCCAAAAATACCGGTGAAAGTGATAGTAAAAAAAATAGTGCAATAGAGAGTAAAAGCGTGAAGTGGGATAGAAGTCAGCCCAACTCCGTGCCGTTATTCTGACGGTCAGAAATACCATTATCACAGTGCATACCCTAACAATCCACACCTCTACAGCAAACAAACAAACAAACAACCATGCAAGCAGCATTTTGGGAAACGGGAAGCAGGGGTAAAGGAGCCAAATGTTCCCGACGCCCCAGTATCGAGCAATGTTACCAACTTGACACCGCAACAAGCCCTAGTTAACCAGGTCAGTAGCAGTCATTCACATTTTGGTGTTCATTAACGGTGTCATTGCCATGCATTAACAGACACTGAAGCTTCACATAATTTTGTACAACCTAGTTCTATAAACCCAACAGACATTACTCCATTTTGGCAACTAACCAATATACCAGTACTGCACTAGGGCAACCAACAGTAACAGTTCGGTTTCATGATCTTGAGACAATCAAAACTGCAATAGTCGCACCGGACATTAGGGAGGGTGCCATCCTTGGCGTACCATGGCTCACAGAGCAAAACACCATTGTGGAGCCCGCGGATGGTCGTATCCATTTTGGTCTTAAGAAACGATGTACTCTGTACAACCTTGACCGGTGACCAGCTGATACTGCGCCGGCCATCTTGTTGACAGAGTTTGACAATATCCTGCCCGAACACCAGGCAGCTTTTCAACGACTCCTCAACGAACGCCGAGACATGTTTACTGCCCACAATGCACTTCGCTGGACCGCAGTAACCGAGCATGTGATCCCCGTAGCGTAAGAGTGGCCTATATACACTCCACCACGCAGTTATTTACCACATTAAGCAAAGATAATAAAACAGCAAATTCACTAAATGTTCAGTGATGGTGTTATTGAGCCAACAAACAGTGAATTCAACTCTATCATAACACTGGCACCCAAAAAGGATGGAACGCAGAGGTTTTGCGTAGGTTTTTGACTGGTAAACCAAGTCACATGTAGTGTGTTATCACCGTACATCAGTGTCAAAGATGTCCTGAGTTCCCTAGGGCAAGCCAAGGTCATGTCATTCCTTGACCTCAAGAGCTGCTATTGACAAATGCCTGTCAAACTTGAAGACTGTGGAAAGACAGCTTTCACGGTCCCCGACGACAGGCATTTTCAGTTCTGTGCCATGCCATTTGGACTGAAGTGTGCACCAGCCACTTTCCAGGGGTAGATGGTACAAATGCTGGACGGTCTCATCGGCGAGTTTACCCTTGCCTACCTGGATGACGTGGTGATATGGCCGGCGAGTTAGGAGGAGAACCTACACCACCCGTCACTTGTGCTTGAAAAATTGGTCATCAACGGCCTCACATGTGCAACTACAAAATGCCACCTCGGCAAAACCAGCATCGACTTCCTGGGGTATGTCATCGACGAGGAAGGCAACAAACCCAACCCCGAACATCTGCGGTTGACTGACGAGTACCCACCACCACATACACGCAAGCAGCTATGAAAGTTATTCGGGCTAATAAACTGGCTCTGGGAGCACATCTAAGACTTTGCCGTCATCACCGCGCCACTCACCGACCTGCTGTCAACCCAGCTGTGGTTCCAGTAGGAAAGAGCAGCCAACGACGCATTCCAGGAAATCAAATCAATTCTTCCTAGTGTGCAAGACCTTGGCAACATGCGACGCCACAAAATATCTTTACCTGCAGACTGACGCAAGCAAAGAAGGACTCGGTGCAGTGCTCTACCAATGCAGCAATAATGGCGAACGTCAATTCATCGACTTCGCTAGTGCCAAGTTTGGAAAGACTGAGCAGAGGTACGACGTCAATGAACTTTAATGCTTAGCCGTGGTATAGTCCATCAAGAAGTACCGCACGTACTTGGAGTACCAGCACTTCACGCTTCGCACCGACAACCAAGGCTTAGTCTGGCTCCTTACTATGCGCGAGGCACACAGCAAGCAGACTCGATGGGCATTGCTTCTCCAAGCTTACGACTTTGTCGTGGAGCATGTCCCGGGCAGCGAAAACCAGATAGCAGACACACTGTTCAGGTCACCATGCGCCGACATCGTGGTGAAGGACGACGCAGAGTGGGAGATTTTACCACCAACAAAGCGAAACCACTAAGTGAGGTAAGCCTTCACCAGATAAACGCCACCAACAATGACCTCAATGTGTACGACCTTTATAAAGACGTGAAAGCGCAGCTATAGTGTGCACTCGCCCACCAGCACAAAGACAGATGCGTCAAGCAAGCCGTCAAGTGTTGGTGCGTAATAGACGGCCGATTAGAAACATGTTCATCCCGTAATCACTGCATGTGGCAACTATTTGTTCCCCCCAGTGTCAGAGAGTAGGTATTGAAACACGCGCAAGACAGTAGTGTGGCAGGGCACACTGGGAATGAGCACACGATTCGCAACTTACATGAGCATTTTTTCTGGCCCGGACTTACCAGATACGCACGTATGGTGGTATGTGCAAAAGTGAAGTGTAATCAGTTCCACAATGAACTGACGGAGTACAACAGCAGCAGGCATGCATACCCACAAAGCCCTTTGAAACAGTGTCTCTCGACCTCATGGGGCCATACCCCAAAACAACAGGGGGCAAGCGTTTCATAGTCGTGGTGACTGACAACTTTTCGCTGTGGGTAGAAGCTTACTCCATTAACAGTGCACGAGCAACCAGTGTGGCAAAGGTTCTACAGATGGACTTCTTCCACAAGTGAGGATACCCACACAACCTGTTGACAGATAACGGCACACAGTTTACTAGCCAGAAATGGCGAGAACTGTGCACGTGTTGGGGCATGCGGCACATCACTACTGCGATTTACCACATGCGCGCAAGCCCCATGTAGTGCTGTAACCAGGATCTCAAAACTTGGCTATGTCCCAGTGTGAGGGAACCGCATACCACCTGGGCCAACCATCTACCTGCCGCTCTCTTCACCCTCCGCCGACACATCAATGCCGCCACTAGAAAGTCACCTGCGGACGTCCTGCTGGATCACAACCTCACCCTGCCTGGCGAGTTTGACTGCCCGCTGGCAGTAGTCAGTGGTGACCCAGAAAACAGTGATGCTCGGCATGAACAGCGTGAGAGGAAACACGATGAGCAATGACCAGCAACGCTACATCGCGCAGTGGCTGCTTACCACTACACGACCACCACCTCGCCTCCAGCCAGTACAACACGTTTACATCTAAGTGGAGTGGGCCGCACGAGATCCTGCAGACCCTATGGCCAACCACTTATTGGTCCGCCTCAGCAGATGACGGAGGGCCAAGGTCCATCGAGATGACCTTTGCCTTGCTCCAGCTGACGTTGACGATGCTGTGCACAGCGCCAATGTGCCCCATGATGGCGAGCCCGACAATGGCGTCAGCAGTACCAGGATGGCACCTGCAGCAGGACCTTCCCCAGATGGGCCGCCACATACACCCTCCGGCCTGACAACGCCCGGTGCCTAGCAGGGAGCGTTTGAACAGGGAAATCACCAATGACGCTGAGGTGCCACCAAATGCTGCCGTCCACACACTGGCAGGACCTCCGCTACTGCAGCAGCAGCCAGAGAAAGAAGCCGCAGAGCCTGCTTGGTCGTGATGCCTGGCATTGCGGCACCCACCTGGACAGGGGATTATCCACCCCCCTCAGCCCGTCAGCTCCAAATGACACCCCGGGTCCTTCTGATGCACTGTCGACGACGTCAGGGCGGTTTCCGGCAGTGTCCACCACAGACAAGGGAGTGAAGCACCAGGGCTGCTGCGCCACAGCAGGGACGTCACTGCCGGCCAAAGGGTCACCCCTTAGGTGGTACACCACCCTCTGTCACTGCCAGCCCGGGTCGCTACCGGCGGCAGTTGAGGCGNCCATGATGCAGAATAGCGCATGTCTGGCCTGCAGTGATACTTCGTCACACATTGCAGCCAACCATCCGTGCCCAAGCAGTAGGAAGAAGCTCCACTGCTCCCAGGAGAGCACCAAGGCACCGTATAACCTGCGGCCTCGGCGCCCCTGGACTACGGCCTGCTCCTGCTGTACCTAGTAGCGCATAGTCTGCAGAGAGAGGCGTTTGATGCAGGACAGCGTCCTGCCCCTAGAGTGTCTGCCATGCAATGTGCCCAACTTCTTCACATCAGTACACACGGCGTGCACGAGCACACGACACCCTCGTGCAGGGTCAGTGAGTGGTGTGGTGCAAGTGAGACAAGGCAGTGTCACTAATCCCCCCCCCCTCCCGTCCTTAGAAATGAGGCGTGGAAGGGTTTTCACACCCAAGTTGCAGGGCAAATAAGAAACAGATTTATTTTTATTTCAAAGAAACACAGGGACGCGTACAAAGCATGAGAATCGCCCATCGTATTTTATCAGTTTTGTTTATTTGTTTTGAGAGTTCCTTGTGTTCACCTCATGACGTCACCCTCACTTCACCCCACCATTTGATTATTGTTGCAAGTGTTATGTGCATAAATTTATTGTTTAATTTTTCAGATGCGTTTTGCAAGAGCAAATGTGTATATTCTTTTATTCATGTAACATGCAAGTAGTTCCACCACATAAGTCGCTGCCAAGCCGCGGCTGCACGCACCCGTCATACTAATCGTCCAGCAGTCAGAGGAGTCGGCACGTGTCGTGTCACACTCCGGGTGCATTCACGTTTTCGCGCCAATCATGTGGCTTTCAATAGACTTAGTAAATTACCAGAACCTTTCATTTGTTCTAGCGCCCGGAGATGCCACCTCTCTTCCCCGGGATTACATCACCCGGGGAATCTTTAGCTTTCACCTAATTATTAATCACGCATTCGTGCGTTTCCAGCAGGTTAGCCCATCTGGTGCAGGGCTAGAGTCCGCATAAGCTTCACTTTTTAGTGAATTAGTGTACAGTGCAAGGATAAATATAAGTCAGTTTTCAGACTGCATGTGTTTCATTTCAGAGCACCGCCCAAGAGGTATTTCGGGGTACGGGTCTACTACAACCTGCAACCAAATATGTCTTCACCATAGTTTACCTACTTCAATGCTCATCACAGTTTAAGGCATGTGGGTCAGTCTTTAGATGCCCACTTCTTCAGATGTAAGTAAGTACTAGACACGAGGAAATCTGCCTTCTTCAACATCATTGGGGACGTTTTCAACAATGCAACCACCAAGGGAACGGCTTACGTCTGGACGGTTGACCGCACGATGGTGAGAGTACCAACAACCTCACCTCGACACTGCCTGCTGACTGTGTGTGGCGCCTAGTCGGGTAACCTTTCCCCACAATCACTCCTTCACATCCCCTCCCCCCAACCAGCATTAACTGCAAATATAAATTATTAGCTAGCAGAATCACTGTACACAGAAATATGTGGCTTAAAAAATTAAAAGGGATCATGGAAAATACATAAGTCCTGAGTATTTGCTTGTATATTTGTAATTTATAAATGCAAAGAAGTCATTTCATGGCAGGGCACAGGTTTAAAATATGGAGCACAAAATTTATGTATAAATTTTATTAAAATACCTTAAGACAATTCTGTAGCTGCATAAAATTAATATAAAGCATAAGTGAGGGGAAGTGAGAACTTGGAAGTGGGGATTTGGATGGGTGGACGAAACTAAATAAATATGCAGCATTTAAATTGCATTTAATTTAAAACATCTAGACATTACAATTTTAACCAAAAGTTAGTTCTTTATGCAAATAGCAGCTGTTTTGTGATCACATAAAATAAACTATATCAATTATTTGCCCAAGAACTCTTTTTCTCGTATTTCTTCATGGTCTATTTGTGCTTTGGCAGGGTTGTCAAAATAGCCAATATAACATTCACTTTCATTCCTTCACACATAAGTTGATACAGAATTTTGTACATAGAGAATATTGTTAGTTTCCTTTCTGACATGTTATCACAAAATGGCTGTCAAAATCTTGCCTTCATAGCTGGAACAGACTCCATCAAACTTCAATAGTTTTAAAAATGCACTTGAAATTGATAGTACTTTTTAAGCATGAGCCCCATAACTAATGGACATACTACATGGCTGATCTGTCAGTTTGTGAATGGAGTGAAGGAAGATGAGATAGTGATGGACACGCAACACGTACTGACGAGGTAAAAGAAGCACCCCAAGATAACACTCACCATACTAATCACGTAATAATTATTGTTTAAAAAATTTCTGACTACTCATAACAAGGAGTAGAACCAGAAACCCCAGTAAAGCAAGGCTAGAAGTCAATTACACATAAGAACACAATTTGACTCTGCTTACTTTATACAGTACTCAACGAAAACTGATGTTAGTTCAGAATAGATCAACATCCATTTGTTGGTCATCCATTTGTTTGTTTTCTTAAAATAATTATGTGGAGAAAAAGTTCCAAACAAATGCAGCAATGTGTTATGTTATTTGTAGGTTCTTTCTATTACTGTTATGGCAAAGGACATTGTCTAAAACTAACATAAACCTAAATGAGTATAAGGAAAACAGCTAAGCAAAACAAAAACAACAGTGATATTAGAAATGAAAAGAGATGATTAAAGTATCATCTTTTGCAATGCTGACCACACAAAAAACTAGTACACTAGCACCTCACTGTTGTGATCCCTTTCATTATTACCACCTCTCCTTTATAACCTGCTTTTGAAAAACCACAAAAAAATTTGAGTTAAAGTAAAATATTTGATGGAAATCTGCAGAAAAAAAGTTTAATTCATTTTTTGGTTGCTGTATATTGCATTTCTCATGGCAAGAACTGTACTTCAAGCAGCTCATATCTAAAAATAGATACCATCCTTCCCAGGCTGTCAGTGATAGCCAAATCTGTGTTCATATCTGAAGTTCTAAGAATATTTTAACAGCAACACACCTACCGTTTATATTATTGTTTCATTTGTAAACAAAGTATTATTTTTTTAACAAACTATCTTGTCAAGTGCCATATTAGGACGATTTGTGATCCCAATTTTATGCTAATTTTGACAGTAATCTGTGTTCACATTTGCATTTCTGAGGAATAATTTTAACTGTAACAGATACACCTTTTAAAATATTGTTTTGAGAATGAATAACATCTTATTTATTAGCAAACATTCAACAAACTGTCTAGTTGTGCACCACATCTTAGGTGGATTTGCAGCCCGATTTTAGTCTAATTTTGCTGTTAATCAGCATTCATATCTTCATTTCTGGAGAATTGTTTTACCGGAACACACCTAAATTTAAATATTTACATTTCATTATAAAACAGTGCGTTATATTCTTTCTTAAAGAGAAGGAAAAAAAAAACAGTCTTATTGGTTGCCAACCAAATGACCCAACATAACAGAAACTCAAAACGTTTCACGCCTGAAAAATATTTTTAAGCCAAGCTCAAGAGGGTATTAGACTCATTTTGCACAACTTTTGAATTTCTCTTGGTTTTGATTACTTTTTGATGATGATTTATTATGCTTAGTTTTTTGGACTCCGATTTGGTAAGCCTTTTGGTTAGGTCTTGTGAACAATTGTTGATAACCAAAGCATTTTTCAGAACATCAAGTTTGATTAGTCATAAAAACTGCAGCTGATATAGCTTACACAAAGTAATAGTTTTCATAATGCACCGTGCGAGAGTTGAGAGAGGAGAGGGTGCATGCTTCCAGCCCAGACACAGCAACAACCACTCTATAGGATCCCTCTACCCCCACCTGGTAGGCCAAGACAGGGGAGGTGCAAGGATGCCAGGGTGGTTGCTACGAAACCATCCGCTCCTCAACTACCATGTAAGGGAAGGAAACGAGGTCATGCAGGTTGAGCAAAAAACAGCCGAACAGAGTACCCAAAGCTTATCCCACCAAGCCATGTGCACTGTTGTACCATAGCAATAACAGCAGGTGGCAGACATCGTTTGTGATGTCTGCTTTTGAAGTGATTAATATTTAATTTTAAAAAAAAGTGCATTTTGAGAAAACAGTGAATAAATGCTGTGCTGTCATCAAAATTTGTTTCTTTACAATCATCAATAATTAATCATCTACCGGTATTGAAATTAATTAACATTTCAATAACAAATCATCTGATTTTCCAGCAAGAGGCACCTGAAAATGCACTTTGCACTCAATAAATTGTACACTCCACTCAACGCCTGACACATTTTAGACAAGAGGAGGTCCAATGCATTTCTAGGGTATCATTTTTTCAATGTGTTTGCCTATTGAATTAAATGAATACTTCAATAAACAAATATTTCAACTTTCCTGGAAGAAGCCATTGAAAATGGACTTTGCACTTGGTAAAAACTTACGTGCCACTCAATGTTTGTAAACATTTTTGACAACCAAGGGAGGTCCATATGCTTATCTAGGTTATTTTTTCAAACATTTGCCTATTAAAATTAATTTATATTTTAATAACAAATCTTTTGATTTTCCTGCAAGAATATACTGAAAATGGACTTCACACTTGGTAAAACTTATATGCTGCACAAATGTTTGTCAACATTTTTGGTGACGATAGGTACAATAAACTCTTCTAAGGTAACATTTTTGGTAACAACAGGAAGTGCATTTTTTTCAGATGATGTCTGCCTATTAAAATAAATCTATATTTAATTTTTAAAATTTGCCACTTTTATGCCAAAGATGACTAAACATGAACTTCATGCAAAAAATTGCAAATTTTGATATTAGGGGTTGGGGGTGGGTCAAAATTGGTCCAAAATTATCCCAAACCATTTACTACAACCACCTCTCACTAATGACCCTATTCCCAGAAACCGCAAAGGGTTGTATCAATGGGTTTATGCTGTAATTGCAAAATATTTAATCTACTAACAAATGTATTATGAAAATTAAAAATGTGATCACATCTTGTCACATTTAAGGTCAACATTAAAAAATTTATGAAAAAAAGTGTTTTGTTAAAAAATAAGTTTTATTAATGACAAACGTTTTCACTACACTAAAATTCAATGGGAAAGTAATTGCAGAGGAAACTCCTGGTGTAATGATTCCAGATTTTGTATTAGTAGCAATTTTACAACAACACTCTTGGAAACCATTAAAAAAAAAAATTAAATTTAAGAAAAATTAAAAAATTTATGCAAAAATGGAAAATATAATATAATATAATAGCTATGCTGTGATAATATCTAGTGTTTCCTGATTATCTTGAAGTGCTGGTGGTCAGGTCAACTATGCACATTCAGATCATTTGTGACAATTTAACTTCATACATAACATGATTTACAGGAATACATACATACAGTATTGTTTACATAAATGTCTCTAGCTACAACACATACTAATGACCATGGCTCACAGTACATAACAGCGTGTCCAACTCAAAATCTTACTCAAACACTCGCAGAGCTTTTGTTCCAACTTTACATGCTCCTGATTCTACTTATTAGCTCTTCTTTTATCCCAGCTTCCACCACAGCTTGTCACACCCATTGTCTTCTCACACTGTCATGTGTCCGACATCCAGTAACACCATAACAAAATCTTTCTCAAATTCATATCTTCTCTCCATCATTTTGATGGATGGCAAAATCAGGTCTTATCTTCTATCCCCTCTAGATTTGGCACTTCTTTTGATTTGTCATTCTATCTTCACCATTCTTTCATCTTCACTGATCAACCTGACCACCTGTCCTTTCTCCCTTCTAGGTCTTGCCTGGCTGTAAATAATTTTGTTACTTCTTGCCACAAGCTTTTATAGCATCTCTGTCCATTTCCTCCTCCATTTCTCTTTCTTCGTGCTTCTATTTTCTGATCTGCTTTGTAGGCACTGGGATTTATGATATTATGAATATGCATAATATCTTTGGGTGTTTGGTCAAAGCTGCCAATAAATAACCTGTCATTATTTAGTACCTAAGGTTCAAAGAGGTGCAACTGCTAGGTTAGAAAAAAAAATCCATCAAAAATGCAACTACGGTAAAGCAGAATGACCTGCAGTAGATCACAGACTTTCAATCCTGGGGAACTAGTTACAATAAGTACAGGTAAAAGAGAAGAATGGGTTAAAAGGGAGATAGTAAAAAGGCGTAAAACTCCTCGCTCATATGTAGTCATGACAAGCCAAGGCTGTGTTGTCGGCGAACCACTAACGCACATACAAAACCATACACCCAGTCATTGAATGAGTAATCATGTAGCTTTCAGAGTAACTCAATAGCAGGTGGTAAAAGTAATGGAAGCCCAGAACAAATACCCAAAACTCAGGAATCTCATATAACTGAGTCGCCCCTAATCAGAGGAGGAGGAGGAGGAGGAATTTAGAGACTATAGTAGGGACAAAATAAGTCCAAGTGCACACATCGCTGTTAATCGCTGTGGCCAAATAAGCAAACCACCACAGCCTAATAGAAACCTTAATAAAGAGGGGGAAGGTGTTTGAATAAATGTTAAGTTGGACACACTATTATGTATTGAGAGCCATGGACATTAGTGTGTGTTGCAGCTAGAGACATTATGTAAGGAATACTATATGTGGGTATGATATATTCCTGTAAATCATGTTACATATGAAGTTGAAGTATTATGAATGATGTATGCCTGTAAATAGATATTAAAGTAGTATAATGAATCATATGGTGTTTGATTACAATCTAAAACAGTGAGAAAAGGAATAAGGATGACAAATTTATTTGAACAAGCAAATGCAATGAATAAAGGAAGTGTAGATGGAAAGGAAGATAGAAGAAGAAAATATGATGGCTGTGCTGTTTACGGATGATCTAATGGTGTCTGGTAGGGTTGCCAACTGTCCTGTATCAAACAGGATTTCTCGTATCCTGGGGCTGAAAGAATTATCCCACATGGACACAGGATGGGATGTCATCCACACCGTGTGTCAGACTTCTTTGAAAGTAAACAGAATATTAATTTAAACAGTGTCAGTAATTTAAAACTTCTGCAGTTACAGGTATGTTTACTCCGATGCTCTAACCAACTCATGCCAACAGGTGACATTCGTCAACAAGTGCGTTCACGGAAACAGTGCTTGCCGAGGTGTGTACAGTATCTAATCTTCCAATGTATGATGTGGACAAGGTGGTGTAGTGGTTAGACTACTCGCCTCCCACCTACGTGAACCGGGTTCAATTCTCAGCAGGGACGCTACAGGATTCTTGCATGTGGAAATCGTGCTGAGCGATGTCGCGGTTCGGCAGGTTTTCTAGGGGATCTCCCATTTCCCCCCACCCCTTCATTCCAGTGCTGCTCCATACTCACTTCACCCTCATTGGCTCTCAAGACCTCAATGTTAAGAGCCGCCCAAATCTCTCCACTCCACTCCACTGTGTGCTGGTGCAGTCTGTTTTAAAGCAAATTAAATCAGAAATTAAAATAACACTCATACTTGAAACTGTTCGAATTTTCTGTTAAATTTGAGTGAGAAATTCATAAATACTGCTTTTAAATATCTTACTAATATTCAATACATCACAATTTTTTAACTTCTTTTACTACATACATAAAACAAAACACAATTATAATATTTTCGTAGAGAATGAATTCTCTTAGTACAGAAACCATTGTTTCAAAACACCTCATTGATTCTGTATCTTTGTCACATCATTAAATTCTGTAATGCCCACAAGAGATCTAAACTTCTGAAATTTTATTTCTTTCAGTGACATATTTAAAATATCAGCTAACTGATCATCAGTGGAAATATTTTGCATATTTATAAGACATTTTCTTTCATAGTCATTGACAAAATTATAACTAATATCTATGTGCTTGGAATTCTTGTAAAAATTACAGTTTTTAGACAAAGCAATAGCACCACTATTATCTTCATTAATTATCACAGGATTGTTCATTGTTATACCCATATCATTTAACATTCCTTGAATTGGTAACACTTCCTTTACACAATCAGCAAGAGTATAGTATTCAGCATGTGCACACGCTCTGGAAACAATCTTCTGTTTTTGAGGTTTCCACATTACAACATTTTCAAAAACACGAATCAAAATCCCTGTGGTCAACTTTCTATCAATAATACCTGCTGCCCAATCGGCATCCACATAAGCAGCCATATGTTATCAAGGCTTGCATTATAACTTAAATTCAAGGAGTGAGTATGGTATAAATACACTGAAGAGCCAAAAACACTGGTACACCTGCCTAATATCGTGTAAGACCCCCGCGAGCACGCAGAAGTGCCGCAAGACGACGTGGCATGGACTCGATTAATGTCTGAAGGTATGCAGGAGGCATTTCACACCATGAATCCTGCAGGGCAGTCCACAAATTCATAGGAGTGCAAGGCGGTGGAGATCTCTTCTGAACAGCACGTTGAAAGGCATCCCAGATATGCTCAATAATGTTCACGTCTGGCGATTTAGGTGGCCAACGGAAGTGTCTAAAGTCAGGAGAGTTATCCTGGAGCCACTCGGTAGCAACTCTCAACGTGTGGGGTGTCGCAATGTCCTGCTGGAATTGTCAACGTCCATCGGAATGCACAATGGACATGAATGGGTGCAGGTGATCGGACAGGTCGCTTACGTATCTGTCACCTGTCAGAGTCATATCTAGACGTATCAGGGGTCCCATTTCACGCCATCTGCACATGCCCCATACCATGACAGAGCCTCCACCAGCTTGAACAGTCCCCTGTTGACATGTATGGTCCATGGATTCATGAGGATGTCTCCATACCCGTACATGTCCATCCCATCCGCCCGATACAATTGGAAACGAGACTCGTCAGACCAGGCAATGTGTTTCCAGTCATCAACAGTTCAATGGCGGTGTTGGCGGGTCCAGGCAAGCTTTGTGTCGTGCAGTCAACAATGGTACACGAGTGGGCCTTCGGCTCCGAAAGCCCATATCAATGATGGTCCGTTGAATAGTTCGCACGCCGGCACTTGTTGATGCCTCAGCACTGAAATCTGCGCCAATTTGAGAAAGGGTTGCACGTATGTCACGTTCGTTCACGATCTTTTTCTGGCCGCAGCGATGTCAAAGATTTGATATTTTACCGGATTCGTGATATTCACGGTACACTCTTGAAATGGTCGTACGCGAAAATCCAAATTTTATCGCTACCTAGGAGATGCTGTGTCCCATCTCTCATGCGCCGACTATAACACCACGTTCAAACTCCCTTAAATCTTGATAACCTGCCATTGTAGCAGCAGTAACCAATCTAGTAACTTTGCCAGACGCTTGTTGTCTTATATAGGCGCTGCCGACCACANTAACTTTGCCAGACGCTTGTTGTCTTATATAGGCGCTGCCGACCACATTGTGTTACTCTGATGGGTTCCATACCTCTGTTATTTGCATACGCACAACTATACCAGTTGTTTTGGCTCTCCAGTGTATTTAAGTACATGTTGTGCATACTTATAATATGTATCGCTATAACTATTTTGAAAGCGACTTAGATAATTTACAGGAAAAGACATATCTAATTGAGTACCATTTGTAATGTGTAATAAACCTTCCATGCAATTTATGTACATCAAATTATCATTCCCTTTATTAGTTGGTTACAGTTTTAAATTGGATTCCATGGGTGTCAATTTTCATTGAATCTTTAACATCATATTTTTCAACCACATTTTTAATGTATTGTTCTTGACTTAAGTAAATTTTCTTCTCATCCAGGCAATATTCTATGCATATTTATTCCCAAATACTGTTTCACTTTTGCTAAATATTCTCATGTGAAAGTGTGTGCTTAGTACTTCTTATTTCCTTTATGGCCATAAGATCATCTAAGTCATTAACATACAGAATTATGTATATTTTGTTACAGTATATGCTTCCTGTATATAAACAGCAACCATAATTTGATATTTTAAAATTTATACTTGTCATGAAATCATGAAAGCATTCTTACCAATCATGTGAACTCTCTCTTAGTCCGAATAGTGATTTTCAAAGTAGACAGGCCTTATTCGGTTTCACGTCATAATCATCAGGTGGATAGATGTACACTTCAGATTTAATATTCCAGTTTAAAAAAGCGTTTTCCAAATCCATCTGTTCAATTTGCCTGCTCTTTATACACACAATAGATAATATCTTCAATGTTGTCATTTTGGCAACTGGTGAATATATTTCTTAATTTTCATTATATGTTTGCTGAAATCCCTTTGCCACAACTCGTGCTTTGTATTTCCCATCTGACTTGATTTTATAAATCCATTTTCTACCAATATTTTTCAGACATACCTACATCATCATGTATGACAGCTTAACATTTTTTTCATTTCCAGATATAATTTCATTCTGTACTTACATTTATCGTAGTTTGTTATATCAAATGTTTGAAGAATAAAGTCATCTCTATTTTCAGCCACCTAGTTTAGTTTAGCTTGTTTCTTTCTTCACACTTAATAACCATGCATTTCTACCACCATGTTGGAATTTTCTGTTAAATTAAGAGTTAAAAATTCTTAAACATTGCTTTTAAATATATTTTGTATATTAAATCACAATTTTTCAACTTTTTTTACTACATACAAGACTCACATGTCTTTGACTGATTAACTAAAAACTACATTTTTTACTACACAGCAAAATCACTGTTGCCAACATGATACTCACAACTTCCTTACATCCCCCTTCAATCTCAAGTTATCTTGTCTGGTACAAATGACTTTAAATTGCCCACAAATGAACAATGACACAAGAACTTGTCAATAACAGGTAAAACAAACATCAATTACCAGATAAAACAGACAACATCAATTAATAAGCAAAACAGACATCATGTCCCTTAAAAATTTGAATTTTTGTACAGTCAGTGCCTTTGTGAAAATATTTGATGACAAGCTGATTCTTTGCAACAACAACTTTAACAAAGTTGACTGATGTCAATGTGTTTAGAACTTTTTGAGTTTTCATGATTTTTATCATACAAATAATATTTTGATTACTGCAGAACAACAATGGTATACCATCACTTGCAAACACACTTTGCAGTAGGCCATGAAGATGTAGAACTTCACAGGTTGCCTGAGCTGCTGCAACATATTCTGCATCAGCTGTTGACAACGCCACAATTTGCTGCTTCACAGACTGCCACAAGACAAGGTTACCTGCGTAGAACACTGCTGAACCACTGGTACTCTTACGAACTTCTTTATCCCCTGCCCAATCAGCTTTTGCGTATGCAACTAAGTTCTCATGCTTTTGGTGAGATTCAGGTACTGTAGAATCCGCTTTGCTGTATTCCACAAAATATTTGTTGGTGTGTCAAGAAACCTACTTAGGTATGGAGTAGCAAACATAATGTCAGGCCTACCAACCATACACAAGTACATCAGACTTCCAACAAGCTGCCTGACAGGAACAATTACCATCTCTCCAGAAGAGTCTGGGACTGAATCATGTGCCATTGAAGTCTGTGTCTCCTTGCATTTATACATGTTAAACTTCTAAAGGATATTTTATATTAGTTTTCCTTGAGAGATTGTGATTTTGTCATCATCCTTCGCAATGTCCATACCCAGAAATGAATTTAATGGTCCCAAATTTTCTACATTAAATTCAACTTGTAGAGAAATAACAAATTTTGCTAATTCCTATTCTGTTCCAAAAAGAAAAATGTCATCCACAAAGAGGATTAGGTGCAAGTTCTTCTTCCAGTATAAACAAGCATCCCTTGTAGAACATTCCAATCCTGACTCTGGTGGCAAACTTGTGAAATCTCTGATTCCAACATCTTGGAGCACCTTCAAGACCATACAATGCTCTGTTCAGTTTCAATATTTTAGAATCACAGTCCACTCCGGTTTCTTGATGTAGATTTCTCGAGTTAACTCACCATTCAGGAAGGCAGTGGGAATGTCAAGTTGCCTGAGTTTGAGGTTCTTGTGCAAGGAAAATGATATATCGTACTGATAGTTGTCATTTTTGCTACTGGAGAATACAAATCATGCTCGCAATCTTCCTGAAATCCACAAGTCACAAGTCTTACCTTTTTCAGTCCATTTTGTTTTGTATGAAATATGCATTTTGTGTCACTAGGTTTGATTCCCTATAGTAACATTGATGGTTCCCACGTATGAAATTTGTTGTGAACTCAAGAGTTCACATCTTATTGCTTCTTCCCAACCATTACCTGCTTTAACAGCTTCAGAGAATATATTCAGGTCCCCAAACAGAAAAAAATAAGCACTGTACAACTCAACCTAATCTACCTGGAAGAGACAGAGTCCTCCTTGGCCTTTCTGGTATGTTGCTTATCCCACTTGGACCGTTATCAAATCCACGAAAAACTTCACTTTTGTTTAGGTCACGTTCATTAATGTCTAGGTTATTTTCTTGCTCACTTGGTTCTTCCACAATCACCTTGAATTTTGGTTCAACAGGGTTGGTTTCTTCACAAAAAACTACATCTGTATCGTCAAAAGAAACACCAAGTGAGAATTCTACCCGATTCGTAACTGGATCCCACAGCTGGAATACTTTCAGACTACAACCCACCATTCTCATGGGTTTCGCTCTTGCTTTCAGTTTCCCTTCTGTGGCAGTTTTACAGCCCAAGCCTATGCTCCAAAAATTCTCAACTTGGACAGATCAACCTTTCCAAGATAAACAATAGCTGGAATTCCTCCGTTCAGTACTGTTGTTGGAGACACGATAATCTGGTAAGCAGCTGTTCTAATTGCTTCACCCCTTTGCTGGGGGGAAGGGCTGAGGATGTCTGGTCTTACTGCTGTTATGGTACATGTAGGAACATTAAGGCCTTCACTCCAGCAGTCACCGACCTTCACCCCTCAATAGCGGTGTTTACAAGTTTTCCGAGTATGTTGTACTGTCACCTGCCTCTCGCTGCCTGTTGTCCCACTGCTACTTCTGTTGCTGCTGTTGTGGGTAGTAGGCTCTCAGGTGCCCCAGCTGTTCACATGACCAACACTCAGACCGTTTGGGTAGGGGGCGGCGAAGTTCTGTAGCGTGGACCCTGGAAGCAATATCCCTTATGGCAGTTTGCATCTTCTTCAATGTCTTCTTGAAGCAATCAACATCTTCGTTCACTGTCACTGCCCGTACCGAACGTCAGGGTGTGAATCCCTGTCTTGCTACCTCTACCTCCAGTGCTTGGACAAGGACATCCTGCATGTTGTGGGGTGCAGTCAAACGTACCTCTGTGTCGCTGGTGGTATCGATGAAGAAGCCGACTGCGAAGCTGTCGCGTGCCTCCTCAGGGCACCCTTCCAGAGATAGGTGGGAGCTGCAAAGTAGCTCCAAGACCGACACCAGTGTGGAGTACTCCAGTCGATGACGCTCTGGCGGATTGTAGTCTGCTCGGTGCAGAGCCTCTCAGTACATCTGCGAAGTAGTAAGCCGGCTGTTCGGCTGACCATCCATTCTGGGGCAACAACTATTTTAAACTGGTGTTGGTAATCCCGCCAAGAAGACTGACCGCCGTAAGGGCGAGTTTAATTGAGACCCCATTCCCCACTCCTGGCTGCATGAAACTAATGCCGTAGAGCTGCTGGCTATCCTCAGATGATACTGCTTTGGTTACAATTTGCAGTGCTCACCCACTTTTGTTGGCTGCCAGTGTGGTTATAATAGAACTCCGCTGCCGAACAAATTCCTGCCAGTCCTTCTTAATAGCACTCATTTCATTCTCAACACTGTACATCCTGTCATTTAAACTGTTTACTATTTCATTTACACTGTCCAATCTTAAATTTACATTGCCAATTTTCTTGTCCACACTGTCAATTCTCGTATTTACTAACTCGCTTATGCCTTCTATTTTCCTATTTACATTTTCATTTACAGTGTCTATTTTCCTGTCTACAATATCTATTTTCTTGTCTATTAAATCACTTACATTGTTTATATGGCTATTTACATTCTCGTTTATGCTATTTACACTTTCTTTCACACTACTAAATCTTGTCATCAAGGCTGTTAACACCAGCGCTCACTTGGCTACCTAATGCCTCAATTAACGCTCTCAGTGCTTCCAGTTCTGCAGACATTTTTCTAGTTAACATTCACTGCAACGGTTGTACAAAACAGTCTTAAATCATTTTTGTCCACAGCTATTATAATTAATTAGTTTGAATATCACTAATTACTTGCCTATTATCTAACTTAATTTACAACTGAACAATTAATAATTGCCTCCATCCCATATCTGACACCAGGGTTACAGGAGACTCGAGGGGCGTATCCGAGTTCGTGAGGGATGGAGGTCTTAATAAATAATAGAGAAAGACATTTGATTTTAATTTATTTACACACCTATTATTTTCAATATTCAACTATCTATCTCCACTGTTACTCTCAATGAGCACAATATTTAATGTCTACCTCAATCTTTAATTAAAGTCCTCCTAGTCTCTTTATTGACTATAGTTAATTCATTCACACTCATTAGTAACACATGTTCAGTCAATCTGTTGCCATTATTTGACATGACTTACACTCACGCATCCATTTCAATAGTCTCCGTTGCCATTTGCACTCTTCACTACACCGATACTCACAGTTCGCAGATTTTACTCTCACTATTTACTTCCGTCGCCACTCATTGCTCTTCTGGCTCATCATCTATTGCTTAAGGTTGCACAATCGCCCAAACCCCCAACTCTCAAAAACTGCCGGATCGGAGGCCATCGTGGCTTAAATAATCTCGCCAGCCAAGATTTGGAACATTCCCCATACCTCAAGTCTTGCAGAGGGAGAAAAGATGATGAATCACAAAATTCTTTCATAATAACTCAGAAATTCAAACCAGCCAAGGTCAGGAGTGTGCGCGTTGCAAAGGCTTATCGCGGCAGCTGGTCTTTGTAATCGCCGCCCACTATTTTTAGACGATGAACCAGAACATTTCTTCAGATAACTGCAAAAATTCAATCCTTTAGAGGTTAGTAGCCCATGAGATAAGATAGACATCACGGTGAAAAGCGTCCACTTGCCTTTGTAAAAGCCGGTCGCTTTCTCATGCTACTACTCTCTCCTCAACACACTACTTCGCTCACTCATACATGTAAAGGGAAGTGATGCAAAGTAAGCAGTGCGTAACAATACGCTATCTGGCAAAGCAATGGTTTGAGGGAATTCATACATTCTCTGCTTGCAGTTATGAAAATCCAATAATTTACTTATGCAAAACTCAAGCGTACTCAAAACTGTTTGAACTCATTTATGAGGAGTTACTCTTGTGTTTAGGACTCAGTCAAGTCCACTGCATTTTTCTGGTAAGAGATAATTAAGGAGCAATTACACACATTTAACCAATTTAAAACAATTTTTTTGAACCAATTTTAGAGTACATGTATACAAGGAAACTTGATAGCAAGATTTCACCTTGTGAAGTTCGTTCCTAAATGGTTAACGAGCCACTGCAGCAGCAATTCAATGAAATGTTCGAGAAGACCAGGTATATAAACACTCCAATGGAGGATGAGTTTGCAGAGGTGCTAGTTTCCTAGCTTCTGACACGTTATCAAGATAGATGGGCAGATAGACCATTTACCCAGGAGTATGATTTTCGCAACTAAATTTTAAAAATTGATCAGATGGCAAGGCCAATACAAACTCCACACCAAGGGTTTGAGAGACAAAGTCAAAATCATACTCCACCTTTGTACCAGAATCAAAATGTTAGGAAACTACACAATACTGGCAACAATAATAGTACTTTTCATGGCAATAACCCCAGGGTAAAAGTTTTGCAGTGTGACCTGGTGAAGAGAAACCCAAACATTTTAATTTGCATACTGAAATAACACAACAGTCACAGTTTTATCGTAGTGTTGATAAAAGGAGAGGAAAACAGTATTCTCCAGGCTACCGAAGGGGTAAGAACAAAGGTAAGAAGATGGATGAAGTCCACAACATTTCACCTAAACCTAATGCCTATGTACACTCTTGGTGGTACTAAGTATCTCATGTCAACAAAAAAAAACAAAACCAGAGCAGACCAGCTTCCCCATCTGCCAAGAACAATGCTACCAATGGTCAGAACTGTTGGCAAGTACAACCTGGTTATACTGTACCAGTAGCTCAGCAAGTACCAACTCAACATCACCTCAATACTCAAAGACCGATACAACAATGGCAAAATGCATCACTACCTAATTAGACTCAATATTTTTAGCCCAGTACAAACCAACAGGGATATTTCCAGTGCAATGAACATTTGAACTCATTGGCCCCATCTTATCCGCCACCTGGCAGGAGTAATGTTATCGCTGCTGCACCCGTGGAAAACTCCCAGTTGTCTAAGGAGTGTTAAACTAGTCAGAACTACTAAAAGATGTTCTGTCCCACCTTGACATGATGAAAACGGAAGAAAACCTGGAAGAGATCTAACGAGAAGTAGAAAATTTAGTTCGAAAACGCCTTTATAAAGCAGCAGAAAGCCGCAAGAAGCAGCAGAAGCTCAATGCACAGAGCAAATTTGAAGTCAATGATTTAGTTCTATGCAAGACTAATCCCATTATTTCGTTTTGGGAAAACATCACTCGCAAGCTACTTTTGTTTTTTAAAGAGCCAATTCATATTATTGGTGTCACCTGTTCGAATTGCTACGAGTTGTCGAGTCTCTATGGAATGCCCACGGGCATGTGTAATATTAAGCAGTTGAAGCAGCAACGTAAGCCCAGCTTGAACATCCAGTCAACAGCTAGATTATATGTCTGTACTACAAGTTTAAGTGCTCGTCAATTGCTTATTCTGGAATGTATTACACAGCAAGTTGCTGTACTTGCTGTAGTTAAGTCCTGCAATGTGAGTAGTCTTATGCTATATGTTCATGTACAGCCTAGTGTCTGTATTGTTCTTGTCTTGACTTCAGTATAATAATTTTATTTTAAGGGTATTGTGTCATGTACTTTTATGTACTGCGACTTTATTGATGAAGAAAATTCATGTTGCCATATATACTAAGCTACTCCTACTCACATATTAATGCAAGGGACCTACAAGCTGCACCACCTATTGATATTTTATTCCAAAGCTAGAGTATGACCTGCCCCGTGTAAGACACACACCTTAATTTTCAAATTAGATTGCTGAGAAAAAACATTTTTTTAAAGAAAAATACACTTATCCAAAGTATTATATTTGTTGTACAACTGTGCCCCAAATTTATCTTCAAAAACTTAAAATATTCACCCACAACATAAGTTTCTAAAAGCCTAACTGGCAAGGCATGAACATAGGTAGCTGACAATTGGGAGAGCGCACACAACTTAGCAACGTGACAGTTAAAAGCCAGAAGGGTGATGTTGTTACCTTGGCCGGCCGGCTGTTTTCACATCCCTTCTGCTTTATCATGCACAAGTAATTTTACCTCATTCGAGGCCGTGGTTTTTTTTACAATTTTAGTGCATTTCTAGTTGGATTATATTGCACTTTAACCAACTAAAATGTATCACTAGACTATTTGGTAAACTAAATCAGCTGATTTAAATATGGTTTTAGTTTTCAGCTTTAATGCAATGGATACCTAATATACAGTACTTACCTTTGCCACTGTACTTTTTTCTGCTACCCGTCTGGTGAAAATGATTGGTTACCAGCTGCATGTAAAGGCAAAAATTAATATTTCCAACACTAAAATATTTATTTATTTCCATTCCATCGCAGCATTGCTGTATCACATGTTTGGTGTTGCTATGATCTACAGCAATGTTGCCAACAGTAACGATTACCGGTAGCCACACAACAGAGAATGGTTAAGTGCTGTATGTTTGCGTCTTCAGGAGAATAATAAACAAATGGCGTATATAGGTATTGTGTGAGCAAATGGTTGCTGGCAAGCACGTGCCGGCATGTACCACTGTGCACAACCAACTCATGTACCGCCTGCATGCAAAAAGTTTCAATTGGCATCTGACCATAACACCACCTACACCCTGTTTATGAAAGCCTAATTTTTAGAAAAAAATGTGCGGATTGTACGTAGGTAAATACAGTATTTTAGGTGATTGCTAAAGTAACTGGATACCTAAGCTTAAAGGGACTGTAAATCGATAAGGGCACACAAAATGCTGTATATTATATTATATGAGAAAGAAAAAAAGGTATTATCATCCTGGCAAACAATTTGTCGCGTGCCGGTTTAGGGATTATAGCACGACATTGGCTCACATCCATCACCCCCTCACACCCCCCCGCCTAGCGCACTTCGCTGGCGCCTACGAGACGGCACGTGGGACCACAGGCAGGTGGAAAATTTCGGTACACGTGGAGCTGAAGCGTAGGCCTTCCCCCTTCACCACGGACACCTCTCGCCCGCCGCGATATCTGTGGAGTACAGGGAATTCACGAGATATCAACCAAATAATCGGGCGTATTTCACCTAACTCAGAAAATACGCACCACGGAAGGATCGCTGACGACAGTAGGTATTACCNGTTGCTTATCACCGCGTTGGACAGTCAGTTAGTTCAGATCGACCGCCGAGAGACGTCAGTTCGAGCAGAGAGAAGTCAGCCGCGCCATTTTGGCGGGGGGAAATCGGACCCCCGGCCACACGTCGTTAGAACAGCACCACAGTGAGCTGACAGCAACTGCGGCCTTGCCAAGGCCAACCACACCGCCGGAGCTTGCCCACCATAGCTGACAGCACTCACCACTGAGTTAAGTATGACAATCACCGTCACAGAAGCCCCACTCAACCAAGAATTCGCCCAGTAAATCCGAGTAACCGAACTAGCACAGTACCGCACCTATCAAGTTTTAATGTTGTGTATTTGTGAATATAGACACGAGACAATATATTCATACTTCAAAATACCACAGTCATAGTCTACCTCATTACCAAACCTGCAACCTCCACGCACCTTATAGTCGGTGCCTGGGGGACATTAACTCTGACCATATAAGCCGCCATGTCTTCCACAGTGGCGGTACATGAGTCGTCGTTAAATTGTGTAAGCAAAGAAGGGTCTAACAGCTGCGAGACTACTGAAGGTCATAGTTTAATAGCTGAATAAATATAGTGACACACTAACACACACCTGACTGCTGCATCATGTTATTCGCCTTTGTATTGGTAATCCAGTGTATTCATTTTGAAAGGCGTAAGATTTTATTTGATGAATATTCCTAGTTGATATGTTCTCATACGTCTTCTCCGCAAACATTGTGTTCACGACACGTCACCTCACTGCACACATTCCTTCCTGTTAATCACAAACTATGTGTTGTATTGTTATGTGTATTCTAGTAATTTTTAAGTGCTGAACTGAGTATAGATTATTATTGAACTTATGATTTAATTTCAACTGGAAGTTGGCTTAGCTTACAAGACATGTTAGGACTTTGGGACAACGTTTGTTCCTGAACACAGTCGCCTGAATTATTTGCTGTCTAATTTCTTCTTTATGACAATATTTACAGGGAGGATAGGTATTAAGATGCTGTGCCAGAATTAAATATATTCTGTCTAATCACCATCTTATGAAACATGTATAGAACAGACAGTGGCATATTCTTTAAGTGAATCTACAAACCGTTATTTTAAGGAAATGTAATGAGTTCATGAAATTTTGAACAAAAAAACTGGTTTGAAGGGTAAAAAGTTTTAGCAGGACTAAATATTAACAATCTAGTTTGAAAAACTTTTGTGTACCAGTGACAAATTTACACTTTGTTCCTGACACTAGAACATAATGCATACATGAATAAACTCTTTACGGCACATAACCTAGCATAAAAAAAAAGATGCTTTGCTTAGATGTATGAGTGTTACCAGTGATTATTCCATCATGCTACATCATTACTGATGATGAAAGAAGCTGATGATGATGATGATATCATCTGATGTGCCTTGGGAGAAAGTCTACAACATGGTGGAGAGCAACAAAGACAGTTGGTCTTTCCACCTGCCATTTCTACTGGAAGAATGCTGGAAGTAACATTCTGCCACTTGTACATTTTAAATGGAAGTACTTGGTGCACAAGGAGAAATGGGTGGTTTAAATTTTATTTAATTCTTTGTGTTTCAGCAAACATTACATGAAGATTAGGATTACATCTATGTATTTGTTTGTGTAACAAAACAATTTGCTTTTACTTTCAAGGGTATAGTGTATGCATTTATGTTTCAGCTAATTATTTGATAATAATCTCCCTGTTGCAAGAT
The DNA here is from genome assembly GCA_002778355.1 of Clitarchus hookeri. Taxonomy (NCBI): domain Eukaryota; kingdom Metazoa; phylum Arthropoda; class Insecta; order Phasmatodea; family Phasmatidae; genus Clitarchus; species Clitarchus hookeri. The sequence goes on from NQII01001688.1 coordinate 391,315, forward strand.
GGGCACTACTGGACTTTTAAATATCCATGTCATAATAACAATAATTACTACTTGTTACCTTACAATTTAAATTCTGTACTGTTCAAAAGATGCTGTTTATAACTTCCAGGTGTTTGTTTCAGTTCTAAACAGCAAAGGGTGAAGTCTACAACAGTACAGTCAAGCAGTTTATTTACAAGTACTTGTTTATATTTAATTTTTAATAAATATAACTTTTTTTTTTCATTATTTTGGAAGCCCCAGTTTAAATTTAGATAGTAGGTATTTCAGGATCACCTCTAAGTTAAATTCAATAAATTTTTTTTTGTGTTACCTGGTGATGGGTCGAGACTCAAATAGAATAGAGTCGACTAACAAAGATTGACTCGTCATTCAAGTCAAGTCACTGTGCTTTTAGACTACACACAAAAAAAATATTCGCACCTAATAATCACTTTTCATGTCTCGTGAATCAATAATTTTAATTGATAAGTTGCTAAAGTTGTGCCGGAGTGAAAACAATAGCATAGCTGCATGTGTTGACAAACAGTTGTTATTTGTGATGTTTGACTGTGATAAAACCTGATGATGCATGACACGCTACTTACTCTTTCCACCTGTGTGGCGCCGCCACGCCGGACGACAGAAAAAATAACCGGAAATGGTTAAGGTCAACAAGTACAGTCTCAGCACAACACAAATAAATAAGACTTGAGGGAAATTGACCAAAAAACTAAATCTGTTCAACTTTTTTTGGTCACTCAATGTTGCATTTCCCTTGGTGAGTGCTGTACTGGATGTAGGGCATATCTAAGAATAGATACCACCACCCCTAGTCAGCCCCACCCCCTTCCCACAGGTGGCCGAATGTTTCCACGCAAACTAGCGACTACCATTCTGTGTTTGTCCTGCCATTGTGCTCTAGCTCGGATGATAGATACTCTTCTATTGTATAATTTTATTCTGAAGACATCTTTTGATTAATATAAATCAATGTTGAATTAAAATATCTTCTCGTTTTACCACAAGAAGTAAACAAAAATTGAATTTTGACTTGCCGATACCATTCCGTGGTATCATTTTATTGGGAAGACGTCTTACTATTGACATTATGGGAGATGAAGTTAGGCCAAGTATATGCCTCTAGGATATATATTTTTTTTCTTCAGAAAATGTTTTTATATTAAAATAAATTTATATATAATTAAAAATGTGTGTCATTTTCATGCAAGAGACAATCAAACACGGACTTACAATGTTCAGTAAAATCTTGTGGCACTCAATGTTTTTAACATTTTGAGAGACAAGAGGATGCTAAGTATACACGTCTCGGTTATCATCTTTTTCAAAAGACATCTGTCTATTGAAATAAATTTATATTTAATTTTTTTTTAATGTCATTTTTACGCTAAAAACGATTGAACATGAACTTAATGTAAAAATTACAAATTCTGACATATAAGGGATGGTGTAGAGGAGTCGGAGGGGTTTGTCAAAATTGTTCCAAAATTTCCTAAAATATCTATATCGACCGACCTGTCATAATGACTTTATTTCTGGAAACTGCGCGGTCGTTTCACTAAGATTCTAATGCAGTTCCACAAAAAAAAAATTTCCAGGTAAACCTTAACTATAAGAGGGGGAGGACGTTATAAGGGGCAGGTGTTATACCTGTGTACATAGGTACATATTTACATTCATGGTGCAAACTCAATATTTATTCAAAATTTTTTACTGAACTCGACTTGACTCGTTTTGAGTTTCATACAACTTGACTGAACTCAAAACTATAAAAATCAAACTTGCCCATCACTAATGTTTACGATTTTCCAGTACATTTGACTTAGCCAAACATTTTATTTCTGGAGTATATTTGATGTTTTATTTTCTTTGAGCATTTTTGTTTATGAGCATAGCAATACCTTAGCTTGGCATAGGAAGTTTTATTTTTCAGTATTGTTTTTACTTAAAGTGTTATATACAGCTCAGGAAGTTTGTTTATCTTTAGTGTAAGCCCTGGAACTCTCAAAATGGGATTCATGGGTGGCAGTGCATTGTAGAGTTTGGCTCTACAAATTTTAATTAATTTTGCATAACTGAATGTTAAGGACAGGCGAGATGTGGAGAGGCATCTCAGTCGAGCTTAAATATGAGCAGGTATGCTAAGAAACCCCCAAGCGCCAGTTTCAGCTTTTCAATGCTTAACATTTGCTGACAAAATGTCAGGGCCAAGACGCCACCAACTCCATATTCTATCCAGAAATGTAAGACCATGCAAATTAAGTAAGTTCAATTAATATTGAGCCTTTATTTTCGAAGTAGTGTAACATCAGTTTGAACTAAATTTGGACAGGAAATAGTTTTGAAGTTTGAAATTCTATAAACACTTGTATCTTTCTACTGTTACACTCAGAGGTCTGAGAGCCATTAAAGCTCGGCTTCACCTATTATGCAGAGATTATTGTTTTTGTGTCAATTTCAGTTTCAGAGGTATTATTGGAAATGTTTGATTATAGAACATTTACAATTTACTAGTTGTTTAATTTTCACTGTATGTTATTTCCTGCTTGCAAAAAGGCAGGAATTTATTGATAGAATAATATGTTCCTGACTTTTTACAATTAGCAAAAAATATAAAATTAAAATTAAGCAGAAAAATATTAAACAACTTGTAAAATGTAAATTTTCTATAATCATAAATTGTCAGTAATTACTGTGAATCTGAACTAATTATGTGAAAACGAAGAATTTATACAAAAGAGTTGAAGCAGAACCTTAAAATTTTAGCCAACGATATAAGTTTTAAAACTTCAGAATAATTTTTCTATGAGAGAACCTAAACTGCTACATAATGATTTTGCATGTAATCTGTTCCTTATCATGCCTGTGAGAGAGGTAAAACGTGTCGAGTCCATTAATGGAAAAATAAATTCTCATCTTCAGTGTAGTCATTTCTCTGAACAGCATCTAATCTAAGGTACAACAATAATCACACTAAATTTGAATAAAATAATTCCTTGTGCACATAATGATTTTTCACAGTAATGAAACTATTTGCATTACATTCTTTAACCATTTGCTTGTGTGAATTTTATACAATATTACACACTTTTACAATATAAGGGTTGTGCTAGGTCCTTGTACATGTATGTCTGTTGAATTATAGAGGTATCTATACCAGGATTTCAAAGGTACTATAATTGGTTTAATTACCAATACTAAACATAATTTCATTGAGTGGGATAATATTTGTTTGAATATTTTGGTACACTTATTTAGTAAGACCTTTTGTCACCAGCTATTTCATTCAGTGCATAGAGGAATTGCAGACACACTAGGCAGCACGCTCACACATACCATTACAAACTCACTCAGGGCCTTACAAAAAAAAAATTAAAATTTACATCACACATTCCTTACTTGCATTGTACGACTCTTTCACAAGAGGCAGAGGTTACAACAAGAAAAGGAATTCGCAGCGCTAAATATTTTGACCTGAAAAACGTAATGATTATTTTTGTGCCCAGCATCCCAGAGAACATACCTTTAAGGTGACTCTATGCATGCAATGCAAATATGGAACGTAACGAGACATGACTTTCAACACAAAACTGCACAAAAGTGAACAAAACGCAAGCAACATAGCCCTGCAAAAAAAAAATTTATATATTGTTCCCCAATGTTTTTTCTTTAAAGTAGAATATATTCGTAAATACTTGACTGCAGTACATGAAAGTGAACAGTGACAAACAAGTTCCAAGTTTGCATGTGGTGAGAGGTAGTCGTTGAAAAAGTGTCAAAAAGATGGTTCAAAAATAAAACTGGCTGTTTGGCATGAGGCGAAGGGAAGTTACAAGAAAAATGCTGTACAGCACATGCAGCTCACTTGATAATGCCTGGCCACGCAACGAACGCATGGTGTGTGTCTGAGACTTCAGACATCAGAGTAAGAATGGCTTTGACTACCACTGCCAGTACGGATTTTGTGTGGTGGTTGTTCCATGCATAGTAGCAGATCTTTCTTTTTGTGCAGAAATGGAATGCCACCCTCCCATCGTTAGCTTACAACAATATCCTGGAAGCCGGAAGTAGCAAGGCCAGGTAATGGGAGAAAGGGAAATGCTTTGACAGCTGCTTGGAGAAGAAAAGGGAAGAGGAGAGAAGGATGGTATGGAATAGTAGGGGGGGAGGAGGGGAAGGTCATTGTTTCCGGGAAGTGAAAGGAGAGGTCACTTAAACCAAAAAAGTTTGTATACATGTGTGACCCATCCCAAATGGTTTCTAACTTTAAGCTAATTTAATGATTACCTTTTATAGTGATAACTGTGAAACAGCTAAATTACTGCTGTTTGTAAATTGGATGTTAACGTTAACTGTAACACGATGACAAGGATAAATACTTTTATGAGTTTGATTCCAAAAATGTCCAGACGTATTAGCATTCTAGTTCACAGCTGGCCAAAATGGCTCTGCCAAATTTAGGTGATCAAGGAGATTGGCGTTATCAAACAACGTTTTCTATTGTCAAGTTCCTGTTCATAAGATTTTTTTTTAACAAATGTTGGGTCAGTACTCAAACATTGTCGCCTTCAGCTCCGCTGAGGGGGGAATTACATGAAGATGGAGCAGCACCGGAATGCAAGAGCAGAGGAAACTCAGAGAAAATTCGCCGGTCAACGGCTACGTTCAACACTATTCCCACATAAATAAATTGGGAAAAGACAATTCATTTATGTGAAAACGGAATTATGAAATTATACTATGTTGGCCTAGGTTTTTAACTGATTACGGGTACCCAAAAGGAAGGAAATATTTTACCTGATAGCCAAGAAGTACGGTAATGTTTTTGGAGAGTATCTGTGCAACTATCGCGTAGTTACCACATTTCCGCTTTCCAGCGTCCATGTATGAAAATCAAAACATGAGTTTCATCAAGTTGTAACTTTAGAAAAAAGTGTTTCTAGGTACTACTTTTTGCGCTTGGCTGAGGGATCTTAATCGATCACCAAAGTTTAGCAACGTTGTAATGTTGCGGAAGTATTACTCTGCCAAATGTTTACGTTGCCACGGCTTGCTCATAGGTAGAATACGAGACTCAGTACCAGGTGACGCCGATTAATTAAAAAGAAGAAGTTCCAGATCAGTTTGCTTTATACTTTATTTATCATTGAAGTTTCACAGTGCACAGACGACTTTCCAGTTTACAGAGTACGAACTTTCACAATCAATTATACCAGTGCAGAAAACAGCGCCACACTAGTTTACAGTTTATTAATGTCTCAAACTTGTCTCGCAAGACTAAGTTACGAAGGCAGGAGGGATGTTCATTTCCTCCTGGCACCCTAACGATCCCCCACACCGGCGGAAATAAGTTGATAGAATTTAAGTGACGTTAAACTGAAAAAAAAAATGTGAACAAAAGATCTTACGGTCGCGGGTGCTTGCCGGTGTGAGTGAAATTCTTCACGCCTGATGCGTCTTCTCACGCCCGATGCGTCTTCTTCGACGGTTGGTTACTTTCTCCTCAGGCGATAGGCACCACCAGTATATATTAGGCAGGCCTATCTCCCCCTTCTCCTAAGATAAGCGCATGGCCTCCGGCATCTGCCAGTAGCGTCATCCAAAACTACGCTGTGCCCCGCGCTCACAACATGTTATTGTACCCGCAACAGCCGCATAACCAAAACAACTTTCGAAACTAGACGGTAAACGTAAACAGCAGATGTCCACACGTCTGCTCGACAAACAAACACGGGAAACTAGCCACCGCGGCGGCTTTAACTTGAAACCTGACAAAATATTACAAAGCTTTCCAAAGCTAAATACACACGAACGAATTTTACACCCGTGTCCCGAAAATTTAAGCATACTGCGTCATTACAACGTTCCCAGTGGCACATATTTGGCTGGGTGACCGTTTAGTGGCATAAAATCTGAGTGCTTCTGGGCTTCAGAGGGCACGTTAAATATTCAGTCTCTGTTTTTATCGATTGATAGCGGTAATTAAGCCATTTCAGAGGTCCTTGGACGGCCTGATAAACTCCAACACCAGAGAAAAAAAATATTTTGGTCACGTTCCCAGCCGTTGCTACTCAATGTGGGCAGACTAGGTTCCAGTTCCTATAGCGCTATGAGCATTTGTGTTACAAATGCTGCACAAGGATCATCCAAGAATATTTTGAATGATACACTGCGAAGAAGTTAGGTTTGGTGACAAGGAAAAGAGAAAGAAGAATAAAGAAACAATGAAGAAGTGTCAACTCTCGCCACATAGTACTAGTAAAGAGTCTGGAGTTATCATGGCCAGAGACTTCCTGCATGGGGGAGTGGATACATATAGATTTTGCAGAAAAGTAGAGTAACAATTTCTTAATTCTTTTGGATGTCTACTCTAAATTGGTGGAAGTACAATCAATGTTGGTTATGAAAACAACTGAAAAGTTGTGTAAACACAGTCAGGACCTAATTTTATGAGCACCTGATTTAATGAGGATAGCAATTTTACCAGACAACTCTCAGGAAATCAAAAATCACATAAATTAAGAGAGAGAAAAAATATCCCTGCAAAAATTATTAAAAATATGTTTACTAGTCCACAATAGTGTTGTTACGAATATTTGCATGTTTTTTTAATATTTGCATTCGCATTCACAAAAAATTATGCGAATATTTAGCAAATGTATTTGGCAATGAAAAATGTAAATATTTATGAAATAACAATGCAACTGCTAAGAATTATAATATTTTTATTTAGGTATTTATATGTTAATAAAAAAGTTTTAATTGGGGAACAGTTTTGATGTTACTCATTAGGTACATACGGACGCTTTTAATAATCTTTTATTCTTATTTATCTAAGCAAAAATCAAATTTAGGGTATTGACTTAAACTTGCAAACTAAAATATCAATTGTATGAAAACAAAAATAAATTTTGAACTTCTTAAATACAAAACAATGGAGCTAAATATGTTACCACATGTTAAGTTAAACTAATCCACTTTAAATGAGATTTTTTGTGAGAACACAAATGCAACTTGATAGGTATCTAAATAATATTAAATCTACTAGAGATTTCTGTATCTAATCATATTGTACATTAAATCTACTACTTATAAATAAAGTTCTTACTTTTCTTCTTTTTAATTAAAACAAAAAATAATCTTTTTCAAATTAACATGTTAATTTCAACTTTGGTTCTAGTTATATTATTTTTAACACAACCATTTAACATTTCTTCTTGAATTCAAAATAATAATATATAAACTATAAAAAATATAATAGTAATTAAGTTACAATTTAATTACCAAATATACTCAAGTAAGTTATGTAAGTTTCATAAAACACTTAGTAATTAAATTGTAGTAGAGGAATATTAAACATCAAAAATAAAAGTTATGATGCCTTTCCTCCTTGCAGCCTATTTCGGTGGGGTGTGTAAAGAAGACCTGCCCCACTAAAAACTCTTTCGCTAGGTACACTGGTGGGTGGTGTTACTAAATATTGCCAGGCTATAGGAGAAAGAATACCATAATTCTTATTATTCACCTTCCACTATGTAAGTGGGTCTACATCATTTTCCACACGTTTATCTATTAAATATTCATTGAAGGTTTTTTCAATCAAAACTTTTATAGGGTTTGGACTTTCATTTTCTCCTTCACTTTCACTGGAATCCAACAGCAATTTCATGGTGTCTCGTAAAGATGTAGATTTCCCTGACAGACAGGCACTGGATCCAGAGGTTTCAATCCCATGATTAGACATTCTGGCATGCTTAGGATTTGAACAAGAAGATAGGCTTAATTCATCGTTTCCAATGGATTCTAAAATAGTTTTCACAACTTGATCTTTGGTTGAAGAATTTTCGAAAAATTTCACTTTGTATCTCGGGTCAATGAAAGTAGCCGTAGCAAACAATACGTCATTTTCCAGAAAATCTGCGACTTAATTCTTGTTTTAGAAAAAGAATTGTGTTTCCGATGCATTAGTCAGTCACATCAAATTCATCAATTACCTTTTCCAAGGTGGCCAATAATGGAATTACTGAAGATATGGAAATATTTGCTGCACTTAGTTCTTTGGTAATTTCTTCAATAGGTCTGAGTAAAGTTATAGTTTTTTCCACAATAATCCACTTTTCGGAAGTTAGTTGTGAAATCTTGTTATTCTGGGAAGCATAAAGACATAATGAATCTTTGTTTTTCAAAATATGCTCTAACATATACAAGCTGCTATTCCATCTTGTAGCACACTCTTGTATGATTTTCAGCTTTGGCTGATCGAGTCTTTCTTGTAGAGCAGCCAGTTCATCTTGAGCTACATTTGAGTGATGAAAATGTGTTGCCATCTTTTTACATTTTGCAATCACTGTTATAACGGAATCTTGTGCCTTAAGCCCCTCCTTGACAACCAGCTGAATTTGGTGTGACGAACAATCAATGTCTCAAATTAATAACAAGGAAATACCTTTTTTCATGTTAGTACCACCATCCCTAACAATGCATTGCACTTTTTCTTTGGGTATTTCCCATAATGACAACATGGTTTCAAGTTTTATAGCTATAATTTGACCAGTATGTTGGCCATCGTTAAATACCTCTGCTTTTAACACAATCATTTTTCTTTCAAATTCTTTTGTCACGCCGTGACATGTAAAACTCAGCAACGATACTCCTGAACAATAATCAGACCAGATATCAGTTGTAAACGCCATTTTTTCAAATGATTTGATTAATTCCAAAACTTTATCTTTTACCTTGCCGTAGAAATTCTAGCATATAAACAAAGTCAAATGTTGTCGAGTTTTTAAATTATACGACGGACATAGGTGGTTCATCAATCCGACAAATCCAACGCATTCCACAAAACTAAAGGATAAGTCCTTAAAACCAATCACTTCGCTTATTAAATTGNATAAGTCCTTAAAACCAATCACTTCGCTTATTAAATTGTCAATTTCCACAGACTTAGCATTGTTATTATCCAACTTTTTAGTTTTTTCGACGAAATCAGTCAAAGACATTTGTTTTAGGTCGGTTTTAGTACATTGTCGCGAAGAGGACACCAAAGCATTTGTTGTAGAAGCATTCCGTTCTTCCTTTGCGAGAGTATTGTTTGTTACATATTTTGCAATTCACATTTTCAGCATCACATNCCTCTAGCAAGCCCGTGAGATCTGTTGAGCGCCGAGATATCACAAAATAATCATGTGTATTTTGCCTGAAGTCAAAATATACGCACCGAGAAACAGCTGACAGAGTAAGCTATGGAAAAGGGTGTCACCTTCCGCCCCCCCAACCCCAACTTCAGGAACGAGGGCACGTTTTTAAGTGCTGCACTGTTCTGCTTCCTACCACCTCACCTCCTCCCCCAACAAGGCGACACGTGCCGACAATTAGGGAGGGCGGCTGGAGAGCATATAAGCCAATTTACGCGAGAAGAGGAGCTACAATTAATTATTACCGCGCAGAGAGGTTAGATGAGTAATCAGTAGACCTTCGAGCAGAACAGTTGCATATCGCCGCACAGAGGGAACAGCCGCGCCAGTGCGGCCGGGGGCACATTGGGCCCCCGGCGGCAACAGTACCTCAGCACATCAGTAGAACAGCAGTCCAGTGAGACGACACCAAATGCGGGCCTTTTTGAAGGCCACCCTACATCGCCGGAGCTCATCCCCAGCTGACATCATACCAACACCAACAGCAGAGTAGTTAAGTATCAAGTCGCCACCCAGAGAAGCCCCCCTCCACCACGAAGTCGCCACAGTTAATACGAGTAGCCAAATTAGAGTACCACACCTTGGAAGTGTTGCTGTATGTTGTTTTTGTTCAAACTCGAGGAAATATAATTATCCAGTTAAGTGAAACGTCAAAAGACTACCTTATTGAAATACCCTCAACCTTCTAGGCACCTTATAGTCTATGCCTGGAGGAATTAACTGCACCCTATAAGTCATCCTGTATTCCACAGTGGTGTACCATCAAGTTAAATAGTCACAACCAACGTTTGGCCTAGATAAGCCCGCGTCAGTTAAATTGGCTTCCCCAACGTGGAGCTAAACCGAGTAAAGTTAAATTGGCGCCCTGACAGGTGGCTTAGCGTCAACATATTGTAAACTAAGTCTCCAAACTTCGCTATCATTTGACTTATCCTTGTTGAAATATCACTAATCACTTTATAACAATTTGACGCTATTCCCCACCTGTGGCACACAGAGTGGTTCATAGAGTCGGAGTTAATTCCTCCAGGCACAGACTATAAGGTGCCTTGAAGGTTGAGGGTGTATTAATAAGGTAGTCTTTTGGTGTTTCACTTTAAAGGATGGATATATTGTCTCGAGTTATAAAAAACATACAGAAACACTTCCGAGATGTGGTACTCTATTTTGGCTAACTCGGATTAACTGTGGGCGACTTTGTGGTGGAGGGGGGCTTCTTTGGACGACGATGATACTTAACTCTGCTTGTAGTGCTTGGTATATTGTCGGCTGTGGATGAGATCC